>JAUZNC010019070.1:0-25790 GCA_034780395.1 Vannuccia rotundouncinata
TTGGCCCAATCGTTACAAACAAGGAGAACCGGAGTCCGTGGAACCATTCGCAAAGATCGCGGTATTCCCGAGGAACTCAAATCAGTCATTCAAAGACCAGTTTCGCGCATAGATTGAATAGATTTAAACTGATTAAGGATTAAAAGGGTTAACCATGGATAAGTCTAAAAAAGTTGCAAAATTGCTATCCCTTGATACAATGATTTTGTTTTTGGGGTTTTTTGACATTAAAAAAACTAATAATGCAGATAGAGAAAATCTATAGGATGAGTATTGGCGAGAGGAAACTCTTAGAAAATGAATTGGCTCGATCGAACTTACAGCAAAAAAATAAAGCCACTTTAGTGATCACAAAAAATTAAAAAGTGCCCCTTTAGGGAAAGAAAAAATTGCCAAGTGAGCCTATGATATGTATAGCAAAAGAAGCGCTTTCCCCATACGGAGCCAATTAATTGGTGCTTCAATAAACACTATAACCGTCACTGTTAGCAAATTTGACAAACAAAATAAAATTCTAATTTCCTTAATTCTAACTATTTTTGTTTTCACTATGGAAAGAGAACGTAGACCACTTAGAAAATTTTCAGTTCTTGAAAATGAAAATCTTTACAAACCATATCTGACTCTTAAAGAATTTTTTTAAAAACATTAATTCTTAGAAAAAATCATGTTTGGTACCCTTTTTGAACACTCCTTTAGGCCTCATATTTCCACAGGTAACTTGTAAGGAGGGTTTGAGCTTATACTACACCATTGAAACGATTCCGCATAATTAGACGAACATTTATCACTATATATATTACAGAATTCACAAAGTTCCCCATAATTAGACGAACATTTATCACTATATATATTACAGAATTCGCAAAGTTTGCATTAATGATAAGAGCAAAAACTGGATGAAACTCACTGATAGCAGTCCATGGGAAAAGTCCAAATTAAACCTGGCTTCCCGGTCAACTTCTCCGGTGGGAAATATTGCTTCCTCTGTCGAGCATTGCCAACACTATCAGGCACGTACGCAGTACGCACCCTCCTCCCCAATTTTTTTAAGAGGACCATTTAAAATAAATTTTACGCTAGATAAAAACGATATTTTATAGAATAGGCATTTTTTGATACATATATGTGATAATGGTCCACATTTAAAATTTCGCACCCCCCACTCCACAAAATTTCCTGCGTACGGGCCTGACTATGGATAGCATCCAAACCGGTTACTTTGTTGACACGGGCCAGATCAAAGTCCGTGATCTAAGGATATACAAAATGGGTTGCTAGTGCCTATATAGACTTTTAATTAATTTTAATTAATTTAATTATAGACTTTTAAGCAAAAATTAATTTTGTTTACATATCTTGTTAAAAGAATATCTTGGCCACGTGAAATTCAAAACAAAATCCGATTTATACATTTTAAGATAATTCGAAAAAAATGAAATGAAATCTGAGGTATACCTAAATCTTAGGAGCTAATAAAATTTATTTGAAATTCGGACACTTCCTGTAACTGTGCATTTTGATTGCATTTTTACATATTTAAGCTGCAATTATAAAATGTAAAGAGATATGATTTATATAATTATGTAAACCACCTGTTACTTTTCAGTTTAAATTTTAGATAAAGGAGAATATTTTGTATACAAAAATTTACTGGAAAGTCGTTTGATTAGGAAAAAAATGCTTATTATTAGAAATGGTGGATGGAAGTATTGATTTTGTTCATTGGACTTTATTTAATTTACCATTAAATATCTATTGTATATGTTTTTAATTTATCAATATTCTTAATTAACTTAAATATTTTGAATTATTTTTACCATTTATAGTAATTTGAATATAAAGAAATTTATAAATTTTGTTTCAATAATATCATTCTTTTACATTTTTGAATTATTTATTGTAGAATAAACGTTTTCTGAGTATAATTTACTCCCTCTTAAAACCCTTATCTTAATAGAAGCATCAAAAATTAAGTTTTCTGAAGGTGTTATAATTTGGCTGTAGTTTACGAACTTGGCTTTCTTTTAGTGGGGGGACCCTGCGCAGTATTAAACCTTGTATGGGTTCCAAATAGGGGACAACAAAATATATGAATACACCATGGGAGAAAATGTATAATGGGAGAAAATTTATAGGAGAAAATGCCGCTACAAAACGGCTACACAGCTAGGATATAGTATTAATTGGTTTCTACACGTCGGCAGGAAACACAAGGTTCAGTACAGTATAAATATAATTATAATTTTCCTATCTGGAGTGTGCATGCAACTACTGTTCGAAGTAGATAGTAAGATTGATAAACATCGTTATAAACATATGAGAGGCTTAATCATTCAGACTTATATATTATTTATTTAGACCGGCAAACTGATCAAAAAATCGTCCACAGCACATTTCTATTATATACGGTATTAGTTTCGTGCTAAAGAGGGTTCTCAATCAATATTAATCCACTTATAATTTATAAATTTAATTAATCTTAAAGAGTTATAAATGTGGAACTTTCGCACATCCGCTTGTCATTGATTATCGATATAGATGTATTCCTCCGCGGACGTTTAATACTATTGGATATTGGTCAGTTTGTCGGTCTAGATAAAGAATATATAATTAACAATAATAAACAATTAAATAAATATAATAAACAAGTGAATATTATAATTATTGTTGACTTCCTCCAAACATTTAGAAGCGGCTTCTTTTTATTTTAAATACTATAGGGTTAATTGACACTTTGACCTCGAATAATATTTTATAGTTTTTATTACATATATTACAATATTATTATGAAGAAATCGGAAAATTTATATAAATTATTTTTCTTAAATATAAAATTATTTGTTTATATAAGTCGTTTAGTAATTATTTTTACAAAAACGGAAATTAAAATTCCCAAGATCGGTCCTTAATGATTAAATAATTAATAATTTTGCAAGTTGTATTTATTAAATTGTTACATTTATTTAATTTCCAAAGTTGAGAGTAGAATATTGGGTTTTTGTTACGGAGTGGATATTTTTATTCATATATATACATATAGGATATTCGCACGCAAAGTAAAATTTAATATGATTAATAAAATCAATATGTTTACCTATCTATATATCGTACGCAGAGTGCCAATAAAAATTGGATATTCATACGCAAAGTAAAATTTAGTATGATTAAAACAATCAATATGTTTGCCTATCTAATATATATATTAAAACAATTCTGTCTATATCTATTTCACAAAATTTAAATTTCAGAAAACAATTAAAATTCCACAGAATTTCGCAGAAATCCATCTTTCTATTTCTATGAATAATTGAAACATTTTGATATAAGATATTTGTATTCTAAAATAAATTTATTGTAATCGATTTCTAAATACTTTAGAAATATAATAACATTAAAATAAATCAGTAATAAAATGGCGGACGTTAGAAGGCCAACAATTCTCAACTTTTGATGAATTTTAAAAAGTTCTGAATAAATAAATACGAAAGCGAATAATGTATGCAATTTTACCCCCGTGACTCGAAACCTTTAACATTTGTTAACCGAAATCTTAATCCAACGTTAAAATATTACTCAATGAGTTATTCGTGTATCAACGGCGTAAAAATTCAAAACAACAAGTCCTGGTGCACGTCCTAATCAAAAGTATGTTGATAACAATAATAATATATCCTATAATTTATCAATAAATTGGTTGCATTATATAAACTAAACCTACAATAGAAGGTTCTGTTATCTTTTTATATGATCAAGAACACAATATTCGCTCTATACCTTAACTATAGTTTTAACATTTAACCTCAAAAAAGTAAGCAATTTTACAACAGTTCGGCTGCATTCTATTCACCGACTGAATTGTCTTTGATACGCCACTATACCATCGATTTCGGTTGTCCAGAGCTGATCCTGAAATGCTTAATGGTAAATAATAATATATTTGTTATAATATATAGCTCTCAAATTTTCTGTGAAGTAACAATCATTATTATTTAAGCATGTATGTATATTTACGTAATTTATTCAGATTTATCGGATTATGCTGCTTCTGACCTCGATAATGTTCAATTTCGATCAAACATACGCCGAAGAGGGCGTCCAAAAGATGCGGATAAAACTGTGATTGGACAACCGAAGCGAAGAAAGTGCACTTCGTTCAATCAATTGGAAGTGCGATCAGAAAATGAAAGGTATTATTTATTAGCATTGTCTACAGTTGTTATAGGGTTAACTATTAAAACAATTAAATACCGAATCTATACATCATATCGATATTTTTTATGCAAAAATGAAATCAAATATTTTAATTAGTTTTTAATAAAATTTGCCTGTGACAATTGAAAGCGATATTTTATAAAATACAAAATTTACATATATTTTTCCAGTTAAGCTATGTTGGCTAGTTGACAAGGATGTGGCTGATACGGTCTTCAGTGACAACTATTTCATCTCTATTGAATATTTGCGCAAAAGATTACATCCTGCCCTTAGAGACAATGATTACCAAATATCAACAATTCAAAAACATTTCATGCCAGCTGCTTTACGTGATGTAAAAATTCGTATAGCTACTCTGAAATCAGAACACTGGTTGTGTATGTTTTGCATGAAGAGTATTGAAAATGTACGCAACATTGGTTGGGATCTATGTTTTGGATGGTCCCATTTCGCTTGTCAATTACTTACCAATGAGCCTGTGGCTATAAGCAGTACTTTTGTAGAAGTTGTAAAAGGTCAAACAATTGTTGAAATAGTATATATATATATATGCAGGAGTGTTAATAATTTATAGCTCAATAGGACTGTTGTAGTTTTGTTTTTTTAATGTTTTACTCTACTGACTATTATTGAAATTTTTTCTGCTTGGTTGTTTATTAATAGGATGTTATTTTATATAATAATGAATTTCAATTATTTTATATGTAGGTACGGTATATTTGTTTAATTTAATATCCTAAGAATCTTTTAACGTGAGTTTAAATTAATAAATTTAGCTACATTTTAGTTACAAAAAACAAATTTGAAACATTTATAGCAATTGCAGTAATTTTTACTTATAATCATTATATACATATATATATATATAGGGTGAATCAAAAATAACGGAACCCAATGATTTAAAACAGATATAAAATAGAATAAAACGTGTATAATTGTTTACAAATTATTTATAAACAAGTACAGTGTATTGTAAACAATTCTCGATGAACAACTTAGCGTGACACAACACTGTGCCACTTTTTTACACAAAGTTCAGGACAAATACAATCACATTCGTTTTAAATAGACACCCTCAGATCACCGATGTTATGGGCGGTTCGAGTAGACTAAAATTATAATTTATCCCTACAAATAGAAATAGGGTGGAGTAAGATCCGGAGATCGGGCAGGCTACTCGATGGGACCATGACGACCGAACCAGCGCCCTGCAGGGAAGTGCTCATCTATCCACGTATATATTATATTCACCATATATTTTACCTCATCATATATTCAGCAATTCCAAAATTCAAATTAATATTTCAACCAATCAAATCTACACGTATACGTCATATATTCAAGAATAATCGATATTCAATTATGAAGTATGCAGCAATACATTTTTTTATAAAAAACTAATATTTTGGGTTCGGTTATTTTTAAGTTTAATGCGCGAAATGACATTATAATACACGTCTGAGATACAAAATATTTTGAAATGAATTATTTATATATAGGGGAATCTAAAATCCACCTGCCAATCTAAATGCCAGCTTTTGCCACTGCAGCTGGGGTATATAACGCAATAATGTAAATAAAGAAAAGAATATTCATATTAAAGTAAAATGTATTATATAATAGTTTTCACTTAATTCGTTCCCATTATAGTTATTATTTTGATTTATAGCTATTTTAAAAACTCTTTCTTTGCAATATATACATATAAAAGGTTTTTAAAAATCAGTAGAAAAAATAATTCATATATCCTCCATTTCCACCAAATCCGCTATATAGAGAATATAGTTAGATTTTCTCTTCCATATATCTAATTACCATCGGGATATACTTATAAGATATATATTAATATAAAATATATTACATATTACTTAATACCTAATACCTAATACCTATAAATAAGTGTTACATACATAATGATTCAGAAAGGAAACTCTTAATACCTATATAGGGTACAATTACTATTTATATACACAGTGAGAATATTGTATTCTACAACAATTAATATATATAGTACGTAATCTAATATTTTGTATATAGCATTCGGTACGTATAAAATATATTTATACACATGTATATGATTCATTTATAAAAAATATTCAACAATAATTAATCCTTTCTAATGTATTTGTATGTAATTTGGTATTTGTATGCATAAAAATTATATGTTTATCATGAGTGTGTTAATATTTAATGCTAGAACAAACAATTTTGTTATAAAATAGAAATATTTATTGAAATGACGCAATTTTATATTCAAAGAACAAAAGTAAATGTATTTTACATATGCGTCTCAATTTTAATTAAACATATTTACCGTGCCTTTTAGTATACAAATTGTAGTTTTCTTTTTACTAGGTATATAAAAAAGTTAATATAAAAATTATTTTTAAATAATGCAATTACACAATCGGACGACATCTACTTAACTTAGTTTCGTAGCTGGACCTAATATAATATTACTGATATTATTGACACTAAACAATATAGTTTTTTTCATTTTAATTTGTAAATAATTCCATATGAATTTAAAATTCTTACAATAATATTATGATTTTCTATATTTTGTTTTAAAATAGTATTTTAATTTAAATACTATTGATTATTAAATTTACTTTGCGTACGAATAGCCTAAATTTTATTCATTTATCTGTTTACGAATATCACCTGCCCTTTTGTTAATATTTGTTGCTATGGCATTTTGTAACTAAGGTAAACCAATATTTTTAAACTGATAATTCTTTTAATATTTAAAAAATACAATTTATTTTCTGGAGTATATAAAATAATATAAGACATAAGGAAATATTTGTATTTTTGACTGCTTTTATTGCATTCAGTTGCATTCAATATTTTTTGTTTGCTTAATATTTCATACTTTTCCTATTTTTTTGATGTAAATGGCTGACATATGCTGGATATATCTTTCTAGGATTATATGGAATGCAGGCAGGCTTTTTATCCATGTCTGAATCCAATATAGCTATAGCCCATACACACAAGAGAATTTTCAGTCAATTTTTAATTTTATAAAAATTAAAACAATAGGAAAGGCTAAAATATATATGGCATACAAAAGACATGAAATGCACTTTTTTAGTCATAAAGAACATTCACTATAAATTAAGGAGATGCTATGATCAAACATATATTGACAACCAAATGTGAATTCTGACCAATTTAAAATCAGTTAGACCAAACAGAAATTCACATATGGTCAGATGAAACTTGGATTAGTCCACCAAATCTACATAAATCTTAAGCTCAAAACTTTATCTATATTGAATTTGTCTATTAATTATTTAGTACAATTCTGAAAGAATTTGATATAAAGATTATTATATAATTATTTATCCTTTTATCAATAAAATTATAAATTCCATTATTTAGATTTCTATTTTCCTGAAAATATATAAATTATTATTATAATGGTAATAATTTTGGAAATTCCAAGTTAATGGAAAAACCTTCACCCATATGATTTTAATTAAAAAGTATGTACAATAATATTATTTATGCAATCATGCAGCCAATAAAAAATCTACTATTGAGAAATTTAATTAATAAATTTGATTTAATTATACTTTATTATAGTATTATATGGCATATGGTGCATTTTATTAAATTTTTTTTTACAAAAATATTAAAATTTATATTATTTTAGTTAAATATATTTAAAAAATATTACTCATACATTGTATGTTTATCAAATTCTGTTATTATAAAAAATTTATAATTTATATTGTTTTTTTAGTTAATATCATATTTTTTCTTCTAATAATACCAAAAATAACCTATGCTGCACAAAAGAGTCAATGCCAGACTATTTAACACTATTGTGATGAACAACCAACTAAACGTTATCACCTCTATTCAGAAAAAACCCCCACTAAATATGCATTACACAATTCTTCTTAAAATATTTACACAATTACTGCTTATGACATCAAGAATTTAAAACATAAATTGAAATCTGAACTCTATGATTGATATATACTGAAATTATACTTGTACTTACCACAGACTACTGTGGTATGTCAAAAGTTTTTTTTGATTAAATAAACAATATTATTAGTAATTATCAAATTTGTAGCCTTTGACCCTCCCCCCCCTACTACCTCCATTCTAATATGAAAATGACTTCTGCCACTGCAAAACCTTATTTAATACCTTAATCATTTATTATACCATGTAAAAAAAATTCATATAATCAAACATTATAAATAAAAAAATTAAATTATGCCATTTTTATAAGAGTTAAAATGTAAATATTTAACAAACATTATAATAGGACATGCAGATCTATATTAATTGAATTAAAGCTGAAAAATATAATTTTTGTTATGAACATTCAATTTATATTTAACCTTTTTCAAGTTACCATGTAATTTTTAAAATTTCAACATTCTGTTATCTCTTTAAATGATTTGCATTTTCAAAATTGATTTAGCTAGCAAACCTTTTTCTAATTTTTTTGTATTATTATTGAAAAGTTGACAACTTTAACAGAGTTCCCATGCCCCCTTGAAAACCCTTGAATTTCAGAATAATTGGATAATATCCCTTGAATTTTATTGTATGTTGTATAACATTTTTTTCTTTTATTTTTTGATTTTATGTCATTTTTATTACATGCCTTTAAAGGCTTTTTAGGTTTAAAAACAGAAAACTTTTAGCATTAAATGCATTAAAGTGCACAACTAAACAAAAAGGGGAATTGTTCAAGGTGTTTATTGATGACAACATCAGTTCAAATGTTGCTACATTATCTGGCTAATGTCTTAACATTAATCACAACAAAATCTGATGTGGTTTATATATTATATGATTAACACTGTTTTAAAAACAACATACAACTCTGAAACATTTATTACATATTTCTGAACTCTGTTACATACATTTATTATAATAAGTTAATAATTATTAATTTAAATGAAATTTTCTAAATATTTATATCATTTTAAAATGCCTCTTGAAATTTAAAAAATAGCCCCTTGAAAACCCCTTGAATTTGAAATGGATAAAAGCATGGGAACCCTGCTTTAAGTTTACACAGAAACTATTTATAATACAGGTGATTGAAATATCAATTTTTATGTATTATTAGTAATTTTATTTAAATACAAATTTTAAAGTCTGTTAGTACACTACTATGCTACAATAAAAGACTATATCAGCATTTTTTTCGATTTTGATTTTATATGAAAGTTACTCTAAAAAATGAGCAGGCACTAATCTGCTTTAACTCAAATTCATAAATGCATGCATTAATATAAATATCTACATTTTAAAAGTAGTAAGTGTAAATAATTTGTTATAATACTATGCCAAAAAAATAGTAAGTACATATACTACAATTAAAAAACAGTATTTACATATAGTAGGCGTAGATATTGTTCTTTGTAGTAGTATAATATGCATAGATAAAAAAGATTTTGATAGTCTTTTTAGAAAATTGTATTGCATATATTTTTTTGGTAGGTATTATAAAAATAATTGTAATGTACAATTTTTTGGAATATGCTACAAAAAATAGTTAACTGCCCACAAATAAATAAAACAATATTTTTTTCTCTGATCTAATAAGTATTAGAACTATATAAATATATTTACCTAAAAAGTTGCTTCAAAAGAGAATAGTTTAAAATCCAATTTCACTATATCATCATTTCTGAAAAATAGATCTTTTATAGACCTTTACTGTCATTTATCATAGCATGGCAGTACAGTGAAATCTTGTTATAGTATACAACCACTATGAGACACTTTTTTCTGTTTCCTATGAGCCAAACATGTTTCCTATATCTGACCTGTTAAATTAATAGCTTATAATGTACCCAACTTTAACTCACCACTTCATTTAACTGATTTACCAACACAATAAATGTTTATTTCTTCAATTCTTTTTTGATATGTTAACATTTTACTATATTATGTATGTTTTCATAATTTTTAATGTTTTACCATTATTTATGGCTATTATTATTATAATATCCAAATAGATGCATTTCTAAATTAATTGTTCCTTCATATTTTATTCTCAATTTTGTTTTAATGAATCCTGTTTTATTATTACATAGTAATCAATTTATCAACTATAGATAATTTATTTTTTTGTCTCATATAATATTTTATTTACATTTATGATAACCACATCATACAATAGAATATTTTATTACAATGACTTTGCTATTTTGGTGGAATTAATTTATATGTGAAAAATTTCTTTATAACTAAACTATCTTAATTAAAAATATTACTACATTTGATGCAAAGCTATATTTCTTAAGTAAATAAAAACTATTTTTTTATTATATTAATAAATGTAGTTACACCAAAGGTTGCATTTAATTACATTAACTGTAAATTGTTTTGATTTGATATTTTTTATAATGTTTTGTTATTTTAGTATTTAATATGTTTTTCTCTTTTTCAGAGACAAATGGCAGCTCAGATGAAGATTCTATTTAAACAAGATATATGTAGAAAAGAACATATTAGTATGTTATAAGTTGTATTAATTTTAATATATTGTTTTCATGCTAATAATGTTATATATCAATGTATAATTATGTTCAAGAAAAAGTAATAAATTAGGTTCTGTTTTTTTTTAATTTCAAATCTTATTCATAAACATCTTATTACTGTTTAAGATTGTGGAGCTTTTGGTCATGTTTACAAGGCTACATTAGTCAAAGAAGATAAAATAGTTTGTTTAAAATGTACTCATATACAACACAAGTAAGATGAACATATACACATAATTTTTACTGAATTTATAATTTACAAAAAATCAGTTGATTACAATTTAATATTGAATAACTGTTACAATTTCTGTGAAGCATCATATACTTATTTTTTGTTATATTTTATAGAAATATAGCCAACTTTGATAGAGAATATGGTATCTTAACGAGGTACACTGCACATGAAAATCTTGTTAAAATCTTGGGTTTATATCACTGTCTTGGCGATTCTGAGGTTGGCATTGTACTGGAGTATGTTGACAGCAACTTGAGACAACTTCGCACCACTGTGAGTCCATGTGCAACTAACATTTTGTAACTTTTAAACAGATGGTAGAGAACAGCATCCTATTTCATATGATATTATAATATTTCGCGATATTAGATATTGTTTGGTAATTGTTCTTGAAATATGTTAAAATTTAATAGTGTTTAAGTTCTAGTGGAACCTATTATGATATTTATACAAATTGAAAATATTATTATTTAATTCGTTGGAAATTCTTGCAAATATTTTTATAATTGATAATTAATGGATCATATTATATAAATTATATCTCTTCACTTTTATATTTGCAGCTCAAATTGAACAACATGCTGGAAGAAGCCAGCTACGTGCTTTTTGACATCTACAGGGGCATATCTGATGGAGCAGCGCATTTGCACGAACGGGATATTATCCATACGGATTTAGCTTTAGATAATATTCTAATTGATTCTCAGAGGCTTGTTCCAAAGGTAGGTATTATTTTTATTCTTTCGTTTTCAACTGCACTAAAACTTTATAATCTTTTAACATGATATGTGAAAAAGAAATTCTAAACGGTATAAAAGTCTATTGGCACTAGCAACCCATTTTGTATATCCTTAGATCACGGACTTTGATCTGGCTCGTGTCAACCAAGTAACCGGTTTGGATGCTATCCGTAGTGTTGGCAATGCTCGACAGAGGAAGCAATATTTCCCACCGGAAAAGTTGACCGGGGAGCCGGGTTTGGTTTGGACTTTTCCCATGGACTGCTACCAGTGAGTTTCATCCAGTTTTTGCTATTATCATTCCTACTGTTTTTGAATAGTTTCTGTAATATATATCTGTAATATTTCCAAATTTTTTGTCTGATGTCTAACAGATACGGAATCCTAATATTTGAAACGTCTACAGGCGAGGACCTCTACAAAACTTCAGGTAACTGGCATTATTTCTTGTGATCTTAGTATTTGCTGGGTGCAGTCCACTTTGGACTCGAAATTTTCACTCATTAAAAAATTTGTCCTCAATTTTTGGTCGAACAAGAGCCACCAATTTGGCCCCGAGAATTTTTTGTACCGATCATCGCAAATTACCTTTTTTTATTAGAGCTTCCAAAGAAATGGAGTGATTACACTCACCAAACATTTGCAACTCGTTTGTGAATATATTCTAGAACCGGTTCTTAATACACCGACCTGTTTTCGAAATAAAATTGTGTTTGGTTCGATGTTTCGAAAATATATCGGTTATTATATTTTTGCTATATTAGTATATCTAAGTTGTCTCTAAGTTTAACTCTATACATTGAATGCATACCTTTTCACTTAATATTATCTAGACGATGATACAACTTTCCTAAATTATGTCAAGAAGGGAAAGCTTCCATCGAAAATGGGACAAATGCTTAAGGACGCAATCAAGGACCGTGAAACACTTATGCATTTACTGAAGATCATTAATGGGTGTACCTGTGTTTTTGCGGATACCCGGTTGACGTTTAAAGGTGAGTTGCTTCACCACTCGGATTATTCAAATAATTAATGATGATACTTAGGTTTCTAGCCATACTTTCGAATTATTTTGTATTCATTCTGTAAGGAAAATATGTCCACATTTTCCAATTATGTCGAAAATTAACGTGAATAATTGTAATGTTTTTACTTGTGCCTAAGACGTCTATACTCAATTTTCCATATATTTATGTACCAATGGTTGAACAAAATAGTGCAATAGTATTTATCTTTTACCAACAGAGGTCAGCAAAGAATGGAATACTGTTCTGGAAAAAAAGATGGATCTCGTAAACAATCATAGAAATATGGTTCAAAGTAAGTTTTCTGTGATTATTTTAAGAATTAGGATGTAAAAATTCTAGACTTTTTATACAGAACATGATTGAATATAATATATATATCCGGTTTTAATTAATTTAGTTTTTAACATTTCAGATGTTATGGAAGAACCCATTCAGCCAGCAGTTGATAGTTTACTATCTCTAGATTTGCTTGGTAATACACGGCATCTTTTGCATTATAGAGATACCTAGTATTCGGATTTCTTTATTAATATTGACTTTTAAACTGTCCTTACTTACTTGTAGATTGTAGTCTATCAAGCTCTTTGAAAAAATCGGCTTCAACATCAAATCTTTGTTATTCTGGTGAGTTTCTCATTTGACTCTACGAGTCATATGATTTGCATAATATATGTATACCTATGACAATTATGATAAAATTATATAAAACCAAATTGTAGAAACCCTGTTATTTTGAATCGGTTTTTATCAAATATTGACCTATTTAATAGCCAGGAAGAGAATGATGCTTTTGCTGGGAAATTAGAAAAGGCGTCATTCGTCGATTTTCCTGTGCATCAGAAATGTTTTTAGTATGTTTGTAATTTTGTAGCAAATGGATGTTTGATGTCATTATTGTTTCGTTATAAAGTTTTTAATACAATGGCATCTTTAATTTGAAATCACAAGTAGACGACGTAGTCGTTATATTTGATTTATAAGGAATGAGTAAGTTATTTTTAACTTCATTAAAAACCTCATTTGTTATTGGTAACTTACGTTTACGTATGTCGGCAGGATAGTCTAATTTACGCCTATTCTTATTTATATTTGAAGTGTGTAGTGCTTGATGTCTAAAAATAGAGAATCTATTGCAATTGAAAATCTGCCAGTCATACTTTTTCTTGTACATAATGGTTAGATATTGCTGATAACATTTTATGTAGGCAGGATGCTATTCAATAACATTTTTTACATATATCTTTGAATTTCAAAAGCGTAATCCTTTCCATGAATTGTAGACGAATATGATCAATCCTTTTTTGTGTTTTAATATTGTTTAAATTACTTTCAATGCTTACCAGACATAAATTCTAATATATGGATGTGAATTTTAGGGTTAACGCAATGTAATATGCACATTTATAGAGTCAAGCACTCTTGAACTATTTTTAGTTATATGACTAATACACAATCTATAAATTTATCATTTGCTTATCTATAATGTTATGAGTATGCACATATATTTATAGTATATTATAGCTAGAATGTTTGCTGAATTATATGAATATTACTGTTTTATTTTAAAATCATCTAAATTTGTTCTCAAGCAACGATTTCATATTAAATAATAATTTCAACTACCTACATATTAACTCACTCAAAATATGAATTATGGAAAACAGCGACGATTAACATTATAATATTTACTTAGCTGTTTGTGTTTAAAAATTCATATAGTCAGCATTGTGTCTGCCACGTATGAAATTTTTTTCTAAGAAACATTCAACTATTCTTTTTTTGCGATAAGGGCAATTATAGAATTAATAGTTGCTAGAAATCCCGTTAAGTAAGAAAAATGAAGTTAAAAAATCAGGAGGAGAATTTCCTGAAGAATGTGTGTTTTTTAGAAACTGTTTTTATAATTATAGATAATTCTTTGAAAAACTATTTTTTGAAATTTGGTCCGTGCATTAAGATTTCGCGAACATAATTTCAGTTAATTCAGTAATTTATTAAAATATACCTAGCTAATTGTATTTATTTTATCCTAACTTTTCTAAACCATGTCGATTGCCGATCTGAGAAATACTATTGTTATAATGTGTATTAACAATGAAATCACTACATACATAGGCAATTATTTTAGTTGTAGTCCCTGGTATGGTTTAATTACTGTAGCTTGTCGGTATATACTGTCAGAGAGAGCAAAGTAAGGTAGGTTCATGAGTGTGAATAATAGAAGAATAGGCTTATTATTTGCTAGCTGAATTGTCTCAAAATAATAGTTAGTATTATAATCGACCTACCTCTATATAGATCAAGCTACTATTAATTGAATAAATGGAATAGACATATGATGACGAGATAATATATATAGTACTTCACATTTAAACCGATATTTCATTTGCATAAATCAATTGTAAATTGAAAGATAGGTGTAGCTATTGATTGAAACCATCCATAGACAAGTATTTTAATAACATATGTCTAGTGTTCAGGTAAATCTCTATGGTGTCTATTGGGGTCCATTGAACCAGTTCGACGAACTGGCTAGACAGTATCTTAAATTTTCACTCGGCTAATAATTTGTATCTGCGATATCAATGTACAGGCTTTCTTCTTTGAGAAAAATTATGCACTGATTACTTTTGATTTCAGAAACATCAGAAAAGTTAATGAAATTGGACAGCCGTGCAAAGTCCAAACCCGACTTGAGTGAGTATTTTTTATTAAAAATTACCTTAGTTAAAATTAATTACTTTAGTTAAAATTACCTTTAAATTAATATTATGTTTTCTTATTTTTATAGCAACTAATACGTCAGATTCGGAATTATTATCTCTCAAAGGTTGGTTGATTCAATTAACCCTTTCGAAATAGTATTTTAATAATCTATAATAATTACATATAATAAAATTTACGTGATAACAAATATAGACACTAACATGCAAATGTAAACAGTGGCGAGTTTTTCGAATATAAGTGAAATTTTGTATTATAAAGTATTATTTTATTTGAAAATAGTTCTTTAAACAGAATTTTAATAGATTTTACTTTTAAACCTATTCCTATCAGACACGGTATTTTTTATCACAAAAGTTTATAATTTTATAAAAACAGGCTTGTTTGATCTAGATGGCCAATTTTTCCTGACTTTGCCTAAAATAATCCACTATAACATTTACTATAATAATTTTCTATGCTATTGTTTTATTATATAAATGTATCTATCAGCTAGAGCACTTTTGCAAACAGGTGACAACTTTTTAGTAAATTTCAAAATTGAAAAACTTATTATAATGGAAATAATAATTATGTTCGTAAAAAGTAGGTATATGCAAGGATAATGAAACTGTGATGCTGAATAAACATATAATATTCATAAAACAAATATAATAATTGTATAACTCGGTCGTGTAATATGAGAAGGAAATTATAATGATAACGCCGCAAATGACATGTCAATTAGTTTCAGACATAAAATTCGAACGGCTCAAGATATAAAATAAATATTTCAAATTTTCAAAACACATTATTTGAAATAATAGTTCCTTGAATTTTTACTCAATTTGAATTAAGCTAAGACTATAAAATTTACCGATTTATAATGTGGCAAAAAATACAGTGACTGGTATGTAACGTTACAAAAAAGGCTGGTATGAATAGGTTTAAATGTGTCAGGTTGATATCGTTTTTTAGACGGCAATGCTTTTATAACGTTCTTGTTGGCTTTTTAGATGATATTTTGGCATCTCCTCCATCATGTAAGTAACGAAATGTTGCATTTACATTTTGTTTATTTTATTTCAATAAATTTTTATTTTTTAAATTTCAGACATCATGGATAAGGCTTTTAGTTTTAATGGTAAGCGTACACAATTATCACAATAATTGATTCAAAACTAAATTACTAAATGATATTTTAATAATAAGATGTTATATATTTGTCACCGCTCGGATTGAGCCGGGTAGATTCACAACCCGGATCTAATTTTTCCGACTATTGCTGACGGATAGTAGCCCTCAATAAACACAAAAATTACTGTTTTGGAAATTATATTATAAACTATTTATACACAACAAGATTCAGGATCATGCTAAAAATGACACAGAAATATGCTAGAAAAATATTAAACGTTACATAGATAGGCAGCTGCAGAGATTTAAACTTTTCATTCACTAATTTTCCTGTTCTATAAATATATTCGTAATCATGCTACTCGTTTGTATAGAGAAGAATAATCGTATAATCTATAGAGAAGAATCAGATAATTAGTAGGAGTCCGCTCAATTAGCATGACATCTAAGGATCCAGGCAATCTTTGATTATAGAAGCAGGTTTCTTAGGAAAGTATATTCTACATAGTTGGATACAAACTGGAGCAACTCGATTTTTCGACAAGATTTTCTAAAAAAGGTTTTAAAATCATTCACTGGCTATTCATTGACTGCGTTAAAGATTATCGTATGAAACGATTGAAAGAGATCAGATGCATCAGGCAAAGTTGATTATGGGACTTGAAGCCGATATAAACCCATCTACATGGAAACGATATATGGAGTCAAGCGATGACGAGTGAACAGATTCAAAGCAAATGCAATCGAAGTCTGCTTCAGATTGCATTCGTGATGACGGTAATAAGGGTGGCGTACAAGTTCATCTGGATAAAGGCTATTTTTAGCTGTGTCTGGCCATAAATTGTACTTATTTTAAAATTTGTATGATGTGACTTTTTGCATAATGAACATTAATTGTTCTTTAATTGTGTTTTTCGGTAAATTTACTCTTAAATCTTTCGGTTTAAAGATTCCTAGGATATTATTAATTTAAAAAATTTAATGTTTAAGAAATGGTGCTCGTAGAAAGTTGTTCTACTTGATGTTCGCTCGATTTGTCAGATTTTCAAAGATACGTGCAGTAATAAAATAATGCGGTTTATTTAATTAGATCTAAAAAATAACTGCTGAATGAATAATTTTCGATTAAATTTCTTCTTTTTTAGCGAATCCAATATTGTCAGACGGTACTGATTTAAAGAGCGAAACTTGGGTGTCATTAGGTATTTATGTTTTGTTTAAAATTCTGTTTTCTACCTCTCTCTCTCTCTTTCTTTTTCTCTCAAAGTATAAACTATCGTATTATTTAGATGAAGGTGTATCTGTTGAATACCATTCCTCCAGTAAGTAATTATATTTTATAAAATATTTTTTTCCTCATTAGGTTTTAAATATGAATAATTATTTTTTAATTACTAATTTGTCGTTTTACAAGTTTTCTCTTTTGTATAGAGCATATACAATTGTTTTCACTATCGTATACTGTGTTGTTTATTGTCTGCTACATAGGGTCTACACAATATATTAGTTCACGTAAGTAAATGTTTATACGGTAGAAACTCATAGCCTTGTTTTTATAATCAGAGATCATAATATGATCATAATATTATACTGATAATGAAGTTCGAACAATTTTGTGATATTGTTATTATTCATCAACTTTGAACCCCACTAATGTATAAATTATTCGATCACAAATTATACTATAGTGTGGTAGTTTACTGTATTATGCTAGTTTAAAAATTCTCCCAAACCTTAAGTGGTGGACTCCTCTGGTTGGTTAAAGCTATATACAATTAACCAGATACCTGATTATAAAATATTCTATAAAAGATAAAATTCTTGCCAATTCTTTATATACCTAATTTCAAAATTCGTAACCTCAATTATGATCCTCAGACTATTCAGAAATCGGATTTTATTTCTTTGTTGTCACTAAATGGTTGTATTTTCTGAACTGTGTGTTTTGTTATCCCCCAAGATAAATCTAATTTATGTAATTCGCGCTTGTAACTAAAAAGTTTAAAAATTAATAATTTTAATAGTTACAAATTGTTGTATTTAAGTTAAGTAATTTTCGATCCTCTTTTATTGTATTGTAGTTTTAGCGTTTACTTTTTACTGTGATTGTATTTTACCTGTATCTATAATTTTATTATGTTCCTCTTTGACCTCCTATCTTGGTTTATATTTGAAAATTGATGTCTTATTCCCCATGACCATAGCTACTCATTCCTAGCAATAATTTATTAAACATGTTGGTTTTCTTTTTTAATTAAATTATTGTCGTTTATCAATATTATTTATATAATATCATGTTACTATGGAATTATTTGAATTTCAAAAGCTTTTAACAACTACATTTTATCGATCTTAATGAAACCATATCTCTTGTAGGTCTCATTATCCGCGATAGCGATGAATTAGGCAAGTTTTTTTTTATTATACTACTGGTATTATATTTCAGAAATTTTAAGTTGAAACATTCCTTTTACATTTATAAAATAAGCTATATTTTAATATTCTACTTAAATATAGGTAGCCTATTTGTTAGTGCCAACCTTAATTTTGACTGTCATTTTATTTCACAAAAACTGTTATGCATAATATGATTATGTGAAAAATTTTTTTGTTCCGTCATTTTATGTTAGTTCTAAGTAATGTCTTTGTCTTTTTAGGATTGTTTGAAGTGCCGGAATTTGCACGTACGTTTTTTCCATGTCATTATTATCAATACGATATTTACTATAATATTTCTAATATCTCTTGTAATATATCTTTGTTTCAAGTTAAATATTAAAGTCTATACTTTTTTACTAAATTTACAGCTATTCAAAATCCACAACCTGGCACATTTGCCCATTTGATTTCACGTCGTAAGTCTTGATGTTGTACTTTCGATCTATTAATTTATTTAAGTATTTGTAACAGTCGTGCTGTTTTATTCAGTTGAGATATCTTTAATTTATGATTCCTTTAGTAGGATTTATTTCGATATATTCAATGCAATTTCCGTGCATATTTTAATATTTTTTATTGGTTTTATAGGTTTATCGATCAATTTCATACTATTTCTTTTTGATTATTGGGTATGCTCATTTTCACAAAACTCACGAATTTTTACAAAGATAATAAAAAATCATTAAATTGACTATTTTTTTTATTTATTCCATTTTTTATATATTTCAAATTTTGTGTCATTGGTATAAAATATATTTGATAATTTTGATTAGGATTTTTGGAATAATTTGGAAATATTGAACAATTAACATCCGTATTTTCTATTATCTGTTTAGTAATAATTATCATGATTTATTTGGTACAATTTCGAGTAGTTATTTTTTTATAGCTTGTTATATAAACTATGTTTTACAGAATCAGGATCTTCCGCTGATAGTCCTGAAGTGAAACAAATCATTTCTTTAGGTATTTATTTATTTATTGACTCATTATTAATATTATGACATTTTTGTATCTTCTTTATTATGAAAATAATGAAAAATTTTATTTAGTTATATTTTTGTCCTGTTATTTGTTCTTGCATCTGAATATTCAGGTAGGTATGTAAGCTTATTCACGCTATATATCCAAAAAATCTCATTTTTACCAATTAGATTTTATCACTTTGCTTGAACAAATTCTTTATCCAATATTGAAATTTCACATATATCTCAACATTCTGTTTGAATTATGTAGATAGGATACCCTCCACTTGTAATTATGTCTTGGTGATGCATATGGCAGACGAAAGGGTCCAAAACGAAATTCACCTTAATAATATTGAAATTAACACATTTACAACATATATGTCGATAAGTGTTGACAGTATGTGTAATTAACATACATGTATGTACAATTATCAACATTTATCTTGTAAATGTGGGAATTTCACTATTATTTGTGTGAATTTCGTTTTGGACCCTTTCGTCTGCCATAGATGCAGTAGATTGTGGGGGTTATTGTGAAAGTTCATAATTATGACACTCTTACTCTTTATGTTAATCGTCTCCTGTCTCATTTTTGTCTGTTTTAGACAGTCTACTCAATATGACAATCGTAGGTACGTGGAGACAAATTTTGTTCTGTATTGTCATCTTTTATTTTATATTATTTATATACAAATCAATTTTTTTGAATATGGTTCTTAATATAGTTCTTAATATAACTCTTAATTTATATTCTCGATTTAACATAATGTATTATTATTAATGGATCAATAAAATTATCCGTACAGATAATTGTATTGATTGTTTGAGAAATTCGTCTATATTTCAAACTTGTTGTATTAGAAAAAGAAGAAGCCATATTAGTAAATTCGATAATTTAATTAATTATAAATTGAAATGGAGATTGTTTACGGTGATCCTAATCCTGCTCTCCGATCCAGATGAGTTCACCAGTCTCTCTCAGAGCTCTCTTGCCAAGCAAGAAACAGTGAACAGTGACGGCACATGGAGCTGGCGTCCACATACAGATCAACTCAATCAGTTCAAGTCCAATAAGGTTTTCCCAATTCTCGAATGTCCGCCCCTCATGCTCTCCTCTAGTCTAGGAAATGGTCAGGTAGTTTGTACATCCATTACTATCCCTATAATTATATTAAAAAATACATGTATTTGGCTTGCAAAGTTAATCATGAACTATAATATCCCTTTTCTGAACCGATTTTTAACATATATTTCGAACCATAATATCACGCTTTTAGCAAACTTCAAATTTATGCTACAACTTAACTACAGTGTAATTTATTTTAAATTTATATTTTTTATATTTAAAATTTATTTTTTAAATTATCTTATATAATAAGTTATCGTAATATAACGAGGGATCCAGGTTTTTCTCAAACACCTGTCTCATATGAGATGGATTATACTTTGTGCATGCAACGTGAATAAATAAATTTACCGATAAATTGTTACAATTACACAACAAATCAATATGTGGGTTTAAAGGTTAATATTAAATATCATAATGGTAAACTATAATCGTACATCATTACCGAATGCTATCATTAGCTTGACCCTGTCTGCCTAATTCATGCATTGATAGGTAATACCACGACAAACAGACTATTTACTACGTCATAGTTTCTTGAAACTTAACAATATGAGATTTGTAAAGATATTTTAGTGTAAATTTTCGAAGAACGTTATAGGTTATTGATTTTATGGTTCACTAATCGTATTTGTTACCTGTATATGATAGTATGCGTAAAAATACTTTAAAATAAATTGTTTAAAAATACAATGTGCTCAAACTATTAAACTTAATTATAATAAGTAGTTACAAGGTTGGTTAATGTTGATCTTAATTTCTTAACAATTAGGATTTAACTTAGTAAACATTATCTGACAAGCAGATTTGCACAGCATAAGTATAAATGAATGTAAAATCCTTAACTTATCAATTGTTTAGGTTGTTCTACAGTAAAGTAATTTAAAAGACAGTTTGTAAATAGTGTAATAATACAGTGTTATAATACATCTCAACATACCATGGCGGCCGAGAAGGGTTACACTTAGAAAGGATTGGTATACATATTTATGGAATTCTGTGCATATGAATGCTTTTAAAGGGGTACCCTTATCTATATAGTCATAATAATAGCTCTTATATAATTCATTTATACAAATCATTTCAAATTATTTGAAATAAGGTTTGCTTACTTATATTTTTGCATGATTCATTTTGGAATGGCAATTTAACTGTTTTATTTTATTCTACAGGTTAACAATTTAAATGAAAATATTGAAATGTGTCGTAGGAATTATCCTGTATAGTTAGATTATTAACTTTGATGATTTCAATAAACTTTCTTTAATTAGGTAATAACTAAATTTTGACAAATAAAATATGGTAATGCTAGAAAAGCGGGTGTACCTTTTACCTACATGAATGAATTTCTTGATTCCTTTTCCAGCTACATTTTCGAATAAAACGTTTGTTTGATAGCGAGTTAAAGGTCCTGATTCGGATGCTTCAGGGTGACTACAACGACTCGATTGATCTTCCAGTGGAACTCCGCATAAAAGTAGTCCTCACCGATGAAGTTAGTAAGCAGAAGGTTGCAGATGAAGGCGAGGTGAGTAATTTTTTTAATAAATCTTCTGAAAATTGAATCAATTGACACATTTTTTATTTTATTTTATTTGAAAAAATAAACCACACTGTTACGACTGTATTGTTTAGCTGTCTGACAATTTTATATTGTTTGTCAATAAATCAAACCTTTTATATTATCTTTTAGTTATAATATTAATAAAATCATTTATTCTACTCTCAAAGTTATATTTTTCAAATTAAAAGTAGTTGAGGGATTAATGTGATTTGGTTATCCTTCAAATGTTTTCTCTTTGTAGGTGACAATCCACGCGCTAGGGGTCAAGGATTATCCTTTGTGTAATATTGTTATGCCTCCGGCAATAGATTGGTCAACGGTCGACCTACTTTTTAAGTTTTATTTTAAATTACCCTCTGGTTTGAGTAGTCCATTAAATACCTGATGACATTAGATTCTACATCATTTTGGCATTTCGCAAAAACATTGGAATAACTAATTTCAATAAGAAGTGTATATAAATTTGTAACATCAATAAAATCCGCTCATTAGTTTTCATTGTAGAAAATTGTGACGAAACCTGTTTTATATTTATAATGAAATGCTTTTCATTTTTAATTCCATTTCAAACAACATTCTGACACATTTTAATTGTTTGGCTAATTTTTTGTTTTATTTTGCTATTTTTTTTATTAATTATCGTATTTTCATTCACTGCAAATAATACATACATACCTTTTATCTTTTTTAATCTATTGTTTGCAAGTTGTATTTGCAAGTTGTTTGCAATTTGTATTGTATTTTTTAATTTAATTTTGCCTTTGTATATAAATCGTATGTAATCATCAAAACCATTGGCTGTACTATTTATAAGTTATATATTTTTGCATTACTCTATTTTAAAAACTATATTTTGATTAAATTTTTTATTATTTCAAATAAGGTTAATCACATTCCATATGATGAGATAAGGTTATTGATCGATTGTGTATTTTTAGTATTATAAAGTTTATTTGTATTTCAAATTGAAATATATATATATTTTGGTGGTGAAAAATAATCATAAAACCACATTTGATAATTGAATCTTCACATATATTTAGAATATTTATATGCATGTGAATTGCTTCGTAGAACGTCGTGATAGCCAAAAGTTCTATTTCACTATATCAAATTCAAGCATGTGATAATTTCTAAATTATTATTAACTTTGTGTGTCTGTATTACAAAATTGAAATCACGAAGGTTTGTTATATGACTATAATTATTCATAGGCCATAATTATTTGTATAAAATTAAATAGTATTATTCTTTAGAGTAAGTCACATATAATAATAATGTAAACTCAAATGTTGTTTAAATACGTATGTTTCTTTCAAAATGAAAAAAGACTAATTATATCGTATTATTTAAAGCTAAAGGTATATTTTATCTAGTTATTTGTGCCAGTGGAGTGATCGTTATATATATCGATATCGTACATCACACAGAGAGAGTGAGAGGTGTTCTACTTTACATGCGGGTAGTGTAATTTTCAGAACGACCAAAAATAGCATTACCACAAAAATACGTTCCCTCACCCCGTATATAATACACTTGTCAGACAAACTGCACATACAGTCAATTAGGTTATAGGATAAATTTCTATTTGCAGTAGATATTCTGCAGTTAAGCTATAGATATAAAAAGGCTGAATTAATAAATTCTTTAATAATATAAAACTTTATTGAAATATTTTAAATCTGTAGAAAAATTAAAAGAGTCGCCATACGGCGGACCTTCGAGACCATCTTTGTATATGTTGAAAATATGATGGATATGTATAAAAAATATACATCCAGTGTATTTTCAACATATAAAATAACACAAACTGTCTCGATGTTCCACCATATCACCGTCAATCAAAAAAATGTTGGCGCTGACGCGGAGTAGTACTTGAACAGCCCCATAGAAAATATAAATTATATTTTTATGAATTGAAATATAAACTTTAAAATCACTTATTTATAAAATAAAAATATATTTAAAAATTTTAGGAACCTAATGAATTTGTTGCATTCTTTTAAGGTATGAAAATAAAACTTGAATCGATTTAGTATGAATATATTTAATGTTCAAAATAAATACAGATGTACACAAAAAATAATAATATAAATAACTTGTTCAAGATAAAAATATTTTATATTTATTTATATATATATAAAATATATACATGCTTATTAGACAAATCAAAACACATCTATATCATCCCTTATTAAGGATTAGAATTAAGATCAACATTTTGTACATTTAGTATTTGATTAACCCTTAATGTCCAAACATTATACTTCAATTTACATAGATAAATTTTAATTATCTTCATTTTTCTTTGTAAAAACTTTTATTATAGTTAATGTAAAGTATGAAATATTTATAAATAGTACTGGTATTTATAAAACATGTTAGCAACCAAATGTGAATTCTGTCAAAGGACAATCTTTAATTGTCAGACCAAACAGAAATTCACATTTGGTCGGACCAATTACAGATGGATCAACAAAATGTGAATTTAAAAATCGTGCATTGCCTAGGCTCTATATGCAGAGAAACAAGTGGTATTGCATGTATTTATTATATGACAAACTCAAATGACAGAAATCATACCAAATGTTATACACGTAAATTAGAATATCTCAATATTATATAACGCATTGTTAGAACTTTTTTGTAATTGGCCTGACTGATTCTTATATGTAATATACATATTTTACATGGATGTTAAACTAGTTATTTAGCCCCATTTATATAAGCATCCAGGATGCCAAGTGCTCTTACACTGGCATCCTGGGTGTAGTTTCTTGAAACTCACGTAGGTGTAAGTCATAAACTTACCAGAGGGTGTGTTTCTCGAAACTCTTGTAATTTACGCCTTGACTAAAAATAGCAACATGCTGGTAAATCACTACTTTTCAGACAAAAGAGTGTTTCTCAAAACTATTGCAGGTTGCATCTGGTGTTCTAAATATAGTATAAAGCTGGTAACTATTTATAAGTAGGTCAAAGCAGTAGTACGTGCTTTTTATATTTTAATTTTGTGTATCAACGGGGTGTAGACTCTGGTTGGCTTATATTTTATGCACCTTTCCTATACAAGAAATTGTCGCGAGTATTCAATGTCTTTTTTGT
>JAUZNC010019081.1:0-25780 GCA_034780395.1 Vannuccia rotundouncinata
GCTTTAACTTCCAAGAAATTCAAATATCATATTTAGCTGATATAACATTGTATTGCTTATTGTTAAATTTAAATTACAAGTTTAGCATTATAACATAAGCCAATTAGTATATAATATTGATTTTACACATTTTTAACCTTTGCCCGAATACTTTCCGGCGAGACTGTATGTTGGTAATTGTCACTAGTATAAATATTCGTTAATTTCAATTATAACTCATAATAATTCAATTTTACTGCATTTATATATATAATAAAATAAAAAATATTTAATAAATATAATTTTTCATTAATGATAATATAGAAAGAACACTGCTAGGAAAATAATGTTTAAAAGTAGGTATCATTTTAATTATTAGCATTGTATGGCTAAATTCTTATCATCATTTAAATAATAGGTTAATAAAAATTAAATCTGAATATAACAGTTATATGATATAATAAATATACAGTCATGGATCTAGAAAATCATATTGGGTGGGGAGCAGTAAAATGTGAAAAGGGTACTTTTTGTCTGATTAATCCATGTGCATTTGTATATTAAAAACTATCTTTATTTAGGATAAATTTCTATTCTAATCAAATTTAAAAAGCGGATTTTTATTTTAAATTATATGCAATCAGAGCTTGTGAGGAAATTTTTTGGGGTTTTTAAACCTTAGAATTGATTTCTTGGTATACTCACAGAATATATACAGAATTTGTGATTTGGAATTCCATAGATCAATGTTTTATTGAGTCAATATTTAGGGTTGTTTATTAGATATTGATAAAAGGGGCACTCTCATCTCATTGGGAAGGCAGTGTGCGGACCTGCATCCCTTCCTTAAATCCACCCCAAATATATAAATAAACATCATAAATAATGCAAAAAAATAATAGTATATATTTTATAAATATATTTCATATATTTTATAAATATATTTCATATATTTTATAAATATATTTCATATATTTTGGACAAATTTTATAGTGTAAAGATTTAAGTCCTATATAAAAACCAGCCTGTAATTCATGACAAGTGTACTGTTGATATTTATCACTATTACTCCAATTTAACTAATGAAAGATAGGGTTGGGTATATAATGTATGCCAGATATTTCCTTGTTAGGCTACATAAAATGCAGCCTGGTAATAAAAAGCAAATCTTAATGACAGCATATATATTAAATTAAAAACATATATACATAAACATAAACCAATATTTTTTACTACAATTTTCAATATTTTTGAGTAGCCAGTGTCAACATAAAAATTATGATGTTGTTAAACATAAACAAAATATTTATACACTGGTAATTTGTTGTGGGCTATAATTACAAGTTTAAGTTTGTTACTCTATCCAAAATATATATTCTAGCACATTAATACGATATTCAATGCTTTAAGTACACTAATATTTTACCAATTCGTCCGTTTGTTTGAGAAACAAAAAGCAAGATAAATAATTGAAGTAATTTTGAAAATGGAGCTATTTATTAAAGTTAATATCAATTTAAATATTTATTTAGAAAAAGTACAACTTGAATTAATTATTTTTTATGAAAATGTCAAGCTTTTCTACTTTTTTTAATATTAGAGAAAGAAATGTAACTAAAAAACAATGAAACAAATATGTATTACGTGGTATAAATATAATCTATTTGTAATTAAAATATAATGATATCATTTATTTTAGTTATAATTATAATTTTATAACAGCCCATAAATATATTTTAATTAAATTGTTTTTAGTTATATATGCAATAAATGTATGATATCGACATTAACGTTTTTGTTAAACATATTATTTCTTATGTGTACGGATTTTATCTCGGTTAAATAATTGAGCTCTGTGTTCGACATCTTACAAGCGGTAAATTTTGTAATTTATAAAGTGGATTAGTATAAATGAAACCCGAAATATTGCACTGCTCGCGCATGATTCGTTTATATTTATATATCTAAGCCTTTGGTTGAGTATGTCTATATGCTCTCTAGGATACCTGAAAATTATGGAGTAGTTTTTAAAAATGTGTAACTCTAGAAATATAATGCCCCTGCCCATATATAAACATAAATATTGTGTTAAACTTTTGACAAAGGATTAAATAGTTACAACCTGTCCAATTGTGGAAGAACTCTTCTTCCACACCAATGTGAGTTCTTTTATGCATTTATAGATTTTGGTCAAATTTGTAATATAAATTATAAATATAGAATCTTGAAAGTTTCAAACTATATAACCTATATGCATAATTATTATCGGAAGTTTAAATGAGGAAAATATAAAATTAAATCTCAAATTACACAGTATATCTGTGATATTATACATTTAAGTTGAATAGCTATACTAGTTGTTATAAAATTAATATCAATTGAAAAATAATATTATATATTGAACGCACTTTAAACAATGCAAAAATAATTATTTACTAATCAAAAAAATTGTAATAATAAAAATTTTTTGGATCCTTTAACAATTGATTTCACTTAAAAAATTTATGGTTCTAATTTATAGATGCATGTGAATATTTTTGAAATAATTTTCATAGAAACTGTTCATAGAAGTAATGAATATTTATTATCAATGGAATCTGAGAATATTACAGTTTAATATTATCACAGACATGCTGGAAATAATTTACTTTATGGTTTTACAGTTCTTCCACAGAAATATTTCCACTTAATTTAAACACTTTCTATACTATTTTTCAAATAATTGTAAATAAGTTGGTAGTTCATATCTATATACAGCTATTAATATTGATATAATTCACGATTGCTACGTCATGCATGATTGTTAGATAATTGACGACTGTTTGATAAAGCACGATTAAAATTAGTAATTGAATAAATATAAAATTAAACTTTCATTATGCCTTCAAATATAATTTTTGTTGTTGTTTCTTTGCATTTGTTATATAGTTAGATTGTTGATATTCACACTGCTGCCATGCTCTGAACAATATAATTGTAATTATCTTGTTTTGTGTATGGGCGGTTATTTTTCAATTTCGTAATATTTTAGTTGAACGATATATGACTCGAAATTTATAAAATTTGCTGTTCTTCGATTTCATTTTGATACAGTCTTATTTTCGCAATTCTTCGCATATTATCATGATTGGTGAAAAATCGAATCGTGTTTTATGTCGCATAATTTTATGAACTCAATGCATATCAAAAATATGAATGCACACCCGCTTCTTTGTCGTGCATTATTTTTTCGAATCCTTTTTGATCATAAAATTGTCCTATACATAATCTTTTCATATCTCTATAACATCTTATAAACACCCAATATGCAAATGTGTTTAATGAGTTGAACTTATAACGAATAATCAATAATATATTTGTTTTTACAAATAGAAACTCTGTATAATTTAAAACGATAATCTTGTATATGATGAAGATAAGAAAATTTTACCGTTGATATTTTTTTATATAAATAATTTTTCTTTTCAAAAATGATTAATTCAAGAATGGTTTTGAGGTATTTAAGAAATTTATAAACCGAAGTTTTGTAAACCCAGATCTTAAATCATCTAAATAAATGTTTAATTTATCCAAATTTTTAACAATAATATTAAAAATATTTTTTACCATAACTGTAAAAATGTTTCTGTTTATTAAAGAAAAAAGTATCAATAAAGAATAATATAATTTAATAATTATAAAAGAATTAATTCTATAGATAATCTTTTAATGCATAAACCTCATCAATTTGTATTTTATGAAGCATTATATTGTAAGCCCACATAAAAAATGAAATAAATTGTAACAAAATATTATCAAAAGACGTATTAATTAATTTTTGCTTAGTACTGAGATCTTATAATACAAATATAAACCATTTTGTTAATACTGGTTGTCATGGTTACTATGAAGATATTTTCCAATTTCTGTGTACACAATTTTTTTTATATGAAGTCATATTCTTATTTCAGAATATTATCGAAAAATAATTTTCTAAGCAAAGATGGCTTGAAACTTGATATTTAATAAATAAAGAATAACCAATGATGAGCTTTAAAAGCTTTTTTTCTAATTTATTTATTAAAAAAATTGCATTAAAAAAATAAAAATGATATTCATAACATGTTTTTATACGCCAGTAACCTTCATACAAAAATAGTCGACCGAAATGATTGACAAATGCCAAAACAATTTTGGAAAGTCGTTTGAAATGAAATTGTTAATTTTATCTAATATGTGCGGAGTCTGCCAGATGCAAAATATCCAACAGAACTAAAATAAAAACACCTCCTTTGAAAAATTAGGAGCTAAAACTGCAATATAAATATATAATTTAGAAATATAAAAAATATCTATTAAACTTAATCAATGTAATAAAGAAATTTTTAGTCTTTTTAAACATTAATTTTACATTGAGAGTGTGGATATTTTTCTTTTATTGTATTTTTAGTATGAAATTAATTGAATAAATGAGATAAATCGTACCATCCATCAGGTTTCTTGAAATGGAGTGGAGGGGAGGGCTACTTCATAACTGTCTCACAAAACTGAATACCACTGAATTCTTACGATTAATTCTTATGTTTTGATTATTTTAAACAAAAGCTTCATCTATTGTCTTTCTTCCCTTTCTTTCACTAGTGCATCAACTAAAGAGGTTTAACCTCAAAATATAACATTTAATTAATTTTAGTTGTGTTTTCTTCAATTTAATTAACTACAGCATCTCTAACAAAACTTTAATTTTAAAGTTGTCACTATTGTATTTGAGAACAGTTATCTACATTTTAAAGCTGCCAGGCTTTATTGAATAAGGTAGAATACTCCCCACCTTCCAAATTTTTAAAATCACAAGGAAACCCATTTCTATAAGGCCTGGCAGCTTTAAAATGTAAATAACTGTTCTCAAATACAATAGTGACAACTTTAAAATTAAAGTTTTGTTATAGATGCTGTAGTTAATTAAATTGAAGATTAATTAAGGGAAGAAAGACAATAGATGAAGCTTTTGTTTAAAATAATCAAAACATAAGAATTAATTGTAAGAATTCAGTGGTATTCAGTTTTGTGAGACATTTATGAAGTAGGCCATCCCCTTCACTCCATTCAAGAAACCTGATGGATGGTACGATTTATCACATTTCTTCAATTAATTTCATAATAAAAATACAATAAAAGAAAAATGTCCACACTCTCAATGTAAAATTAATATTTAAAAAGACTGAAAATTTCTTTATTACATTGATTAAAGTTTGATAGATATTTTTTATATTTCTAAATTATATATTTATATTACAGTTTTAGCTCCCAATTTTACAAAGGTGGTGATTTTATTTTAGTTCTGTTGGATATTTTACCAATGTTTAATTCTACGACAGCTATAATAAAGCAAATACCAATCCGAACTTTTCTATAACATTTTTATTAACCAATCACTGATAGGCAGGAAAAGATTAAACATTTTGCATATTTTCTTTAAAAGGGATTCCCTCTTCATTAATTTTAATTTGACACGAAGGAAGTTTCGAAAAGAATAATCAATTATATTTGTATAATCGGTCCATTTTTATGCAGCAATGTTCACGGTGAGCCTCATTTTGTTATATATTTATAGTGAATAAAAAAAAGTTATTCTAATAAATATAATATAAATTATAACTGTGTCACAAAATACACGCGTCAAAATTGTCAACTTTTAATTTGTATATTTACTAGTTTTTATTATTAATATCTAATTATATCATAATAATACAATTAATTTCATGTTTTTGTGTTTGGGTGAGAATGTTAATACATGTACAAAAGAAAACGTTTTGGTATAATTTATATATTTTTCCATTACTTTACTCCGTGGCTTTAACTAGAGCTACTGTCATCATTAGGAGTAAATTCGAATAAGTTCTCAGAATTAAATCAGAAAATTAGACCACATCGAATTTCGATACCTACGATAGGTCATTTTCATAGAACTTATGAGGGTCACTTTCAGACGTACCTATTATTTCAAGTATTAAGTGTTAACAATTTTCCGCGTGTTTTTGTGATTTACAGTCTACATTTTGTTAAAGAAACATTTATTTTATATAATAATTTCGTTTATAAAGGGTAGCTTTTACTTTACTATTAATTATACATTTTGTATTGTACATTTTTATAACTAAAAGTATTTTTATATTCTAAATTTTAATTTTTAAACTAATGATGGCATATTTTGATTGATGTAAATTGAATATTCTAAAAAAAATACAAAAATAGTATATCGAAACAATTCTAATATATTTGTAATTACTTTTATTATTTCTAAAAGCTTTTAATTGCGTTATTTATCAAAATTTATTTATTTATTGAATTAATTAAGAAAAATATATTTATATTCGAAATGTAAATTTCAAAGGTTTTGTAGTTTTCTTTATCCAATAGAATTATTTGAAACGCGACATTTAAACCTTCTAGCTGAGCTCATTATTATTTTCATGTCGGTGTATACATTATCGAAAATTAACAAAATACTTCCACTGATTTACAGATAATATTTCAACTCAACATTGCAACAGCCATGTGTTTATTCTTCCATTAGGGGAATTGCCGGCAAACATATGAAAGTGAAAAAGGCATAAAAATGAAAATTCGCACTCTGGATTACTAATATATTAAAACACGGAATATCCGTTGAAATTGTCGCATGAAATAATCTTTATAACTAACAACCTACCTAAAATATTAATACAATTTTGCTGTTATTAATATAAAAAGGTCACAGCTTAATTTCAACAGAACGGCCATATTTCGCTTTTTCTATTTTATACTGCCATTTCAATTTTGTGTAGGGTAATTTTTAAGTATTTTAAAATCTGATAAATATTTATATAATTTCCATTTTACCATTTTACCATTTTTCTTATAATTATTAAAATTATTAATATTATTAAAATGTTTGAAAAGTTATAAAATAATCGTGGTAAATAAGAGAAGATCCAATTATTTTAATTCGAAATTAAGAATCATTTATTTGTCAGACGGGGATTTGTTTAACTGTGGCCGATATATTTTTATACCACCTATAAATGTGGATCCATTCTTAAATATTAATTAATTAAAACTTTTATCTTCGTTTATGAATTTATTTTATTAACAATTCTTGTAAATAACCTCTCATCGAGTCTTTGTTGTTATAGTTACTGGAGGTAAACAATTATTCTGAAGTCTCAAAAGTAAAATGCCATATTTACAATTAAAATCGGTCATCAATCAATATTGTGGCACCAATTAGTGAAGAACTTTAACACAGTTGAGTCTCAATAAACAACTCTTTGAACATTATTTAATCTGCCTTTATTTATTTATATAGCATCAGTGTTTGTCATTGAATCAGCTATAATAGTGCATTGAGTTTATTCTTGACAGTTCAATTGTAGAATAATTAGTCGGAATACGGGATATCCTGTTATTTATTGAGAAAGCCAATATGTTTTAGACTCAACAAGGGTATTATTAGCGGACTGATTCCTTTGAAGATATACCAACAGAAGGATCAATTTCCACGTTTTGAAGGGTCGTCAAGATGATTAATTGCAGGCTGCAGCTGTATATAACTGGTGGAACAAGACGGACAAGACAACATTAAAAGTTTGTATACAGGTTGACTAGGAAAGGGGAGGCTATTCCTGTAAAAAGGATATAATTGAAAATTAACTTGTCCCCCTATGTGTGATGGAAAATATGAGTTAATCGATATGTTATGGAAATCTTTTTAAAAGTGTGGAAGGAGTAGATACCATGCTTCAATTGATGCAATCAAATAATTGTTTGTTGGAGGGGTTTTTATTCAAGTTTGGAAGAAGTTTGAAATTCTGTTTGACCGAAAAGTTTTGTTGTTAATAATATATAAAATTTTCATTTAAAAAATCCATCTTTTATACTATATATCTAACGATGTTGTTTTTATCATTGAACTCATAAAATTCCTTTCACTTGATTATATATTTTAGACAATATATTCACTCAATATATACATTCAGACAATATATATTACCTGCATCCGAAATGAGATAATGTAATTCATCTCAGCTGGGTGAGCAGATTTGTGTGTTGTAAAGACACTTCTATACTGTATTTTAATGACGCTTTGCTAAAAGTTAAAAATTTAATGAGTTTTGTAATAAAAACTAAGAGGGCTTAATTCATATGAGGTAAATATTTTTATTAAAAGAGAAGTTTTTACTTAGGACAAAGAGGTAATATTTCAATTTGGAAGGATCATAGAAATATATTTTTTATTTTATCATATTCGCTAATTGTTTTATTTTAGGAAAATCTGAGACCGTTTTAATTTTTTTATGTGTAAAGAATACTGAAGAAGGTATTCGATTAATTGTTAGAAATAATTATTTATTTATATCTTAATTCTCTATCGATACTTTTTTAACTGATTTTAAGTGATATTTTTATTTTTCTATATTTAAGTTATAATTAATCCAATTATGTTATATTTCATAGTTTCAGGAAGAAGCGAAGTAGTATGACAATATTATGACAGACTTATTTTGTAAAACAAAACTTTACATATTATGTAAAATTTATTTTCCGACTTATTTTTAATTTATATCTGTACTTGTTGCCAGCTTACAGTAATTTCCAACAAAAATTATATTTATTTCTAGATATGCAAACAATTTTCTATTTTCACATTTTTCTAACTATCCCACTTTGTCAGATTTACCATGTTACCGGAATATAGATCAATTTCTCCCCCATACATGAAGTTTACTCGGATATAGAATTTTTAGCACAAGATTTTCGCATTTCTTTTTCAAATAAACGAAAAAAAATGTTTATTTGTCTAAAAGTCATTGTTTACTGTGGACCGCAATGATGTTCATTCGTGTTTATAGCACTAAAAAGGTTTCTCAACTCTAAGACATGATCAAGTATAAACCAAACTTTTGTTTATATGAAAAATGAAAAGTGAAATCGTCTTGATTTGTTCGGTGATTTAAAATGAAGACTATAATCATAGTGTTGTCTTCCAAATATATTTTTGATAAAACTAAGTAACAAATTTAAGTTTTTTTCTACCGACTAAATTCTGTAACAAGATAATTTAAATAATTTTTAATCGACTTTTAAATTATTTAATAAAAGTTGAATTTAAAATATTCTGACAGTAATACAAATCATTACATATCACAAATATATCATTTTTAATATTAAGGTTAAATTGGTAAATCTCGATATAACTTAAAATTTACTCCATATAATATGATCGAGTGTTTTTGCATTTTAAAAGCTCTCAAATGTTCATTGCATAGTTTAGTACAAAATGTAATTACACTCTGCGACCATATACAACCAGCTGAGGTTGTGTTGCTTCCAATTGGATTCAGAAAATCAAATAAAAAAGCTGGTTTTGATCCTTTAAGTGCACAAGTCAGACTCTATGTTGGAGGCAAACAGCAGGGTTGAAGGGAGTTATCCCACATGGTTCTGCAGTATTTCGTTAAGTCAATTTATATAAGACCGGCAATTTGAAAAGAGCTTTCGCGACGACAAATTGAATTTGGCAGGGTTTATCCGACAAGCTTGTCAGTCTAGCAAATCCCGATTCTTAACTGAGTCAAGGTCATGCATGAAGCTCAACAGAAAGATCTATATTATATACGAAGAGTTATGTCTGGAGAGATATCCACAGAATTATTGAAGAAAAAATTTCTATTGAACGTTATTTTGAGAAATATTGATTAATAAGGTTGTGTTTTACATTCTCGTAAATGAATGACATTTTTATGAGTAACAATAACGGAAGTATATCGATAACTCTACAGAATCGTATTATTAAAAGTTATTTTTGATAAAACAAATAGATTATTGATTGAAATTATATCGATTATACAAACTCGGAGTATAATTAAAAACTATTTCAATTGAAAGGAAACATATAATCAAGAATCAAAATATGATAAATAACATTAATAAATCGTATTTGCATTTTTGTTAAAGATTTAGTAAACTAATGATATTTTATTGTTACCAATTTTATATTGATTCATTTAATCTTGATTGTTCGGCAGGTTAATGAAAATATATTAAACATGTATTTAAAATCTATGTATTTAATCTATAACTCAGCTTATATAAGAAAATTAAAATCGGATTCATTATTAAATATACTGATAAAACCAAAGAAAACCTTATAAACATGGTTACAGCCCATATATAGACATTATATACATATATTTATACTGCAGTTATACCTACTTCAGTTGTAATTATAGAGTCATTTCTACTATACAGCCATAAAATTCATGGATCATTTCAATTAAAATCATGATCAGATTTGCGGATCACATCACAAAAAATCTACGACTTATTCCAAACGCGGTGCTGAAATGTTTTATTGATTAAATTATTTTAATTAAAAGTAATATTTTAATCCCTTTAAAAGAGTGCTTTGCTAGATTTTTCTTGTTTTCCTAATAATATGATTTCGGATTCAACTTGGAATGAAATAAATGAAGTTCTGGGAACCACTTGTAAAATGCTCGATTTAAAAAAATCTCGATGAACTATAATAGAATGCCGGAAGAAATAGTTAATTTAGACAATCTCGATGTATTCTAGAAATTCCCGATGAAATAATCGTCTCAAAGCTCCTTATAATAAGTCATCTCGATTTGGAAAACCTTTTTGGACCTCGATAGGTCAAATAACACGATTAAATATCCAATTAAACACGATTAAATTTTAGAACACCCGAAGTAAAAACAAATGGGCTACTAAATTACTGAGCGATGGGATGTTACTGCGGGGTGGCAACACGATATCTTAAAAATACTATACCCGGAAATCATGAAAATAAATCTGTGGGATTTTTTTTCATTTCACATAAATCCCAGAAAGTAATATTATCATGGTTTTCAACTGTAATATTGGCCATCAATTTACTATCTGTAATAACCCGCTCAAAAATCTAATCAATTCTGGTTGACTACATGATTTATTTCTGGAATGATTTCTTATAGCCTTAGTTCTTCCATAATTATGGGTTTTGTCTTTGTCTTCTGTTATTTAGGCTTACAAATTGCAACTTAACATTTTTATAGTATTCTTAGCTCTGTGAATATACATTATTAGTTTTGAGATTATAACAGTTATTTTCTTCTCTGTTAATATCTATTGCTAGTTACGTAGAAGTGGAGAAAAGAGGCAAATAGTTGATTATGTCTGTCTTCATGATTATATTGCCACAATTGATAATAGAAATTTTGACCGAATTTACATTTAGATATCCAAAATAATAACTTTGCTACTTTTCGGTTGGTCTCGTATCCTTGCGGCAATCATATTTTCTTTGTAACACACAAGTCTAAGAGAAAAACACCTCCTTATGTAAAACATTGCTGATGTAGGGAGGAGTTCAATATCGAATGACGGGGGTGTAATTACAGGTGTCAATTATTTCTTGAATTACTGATGAAATGTTTAGTGGAGTGAGAACAACTCTTATTAGGAAAAGGATATACGGATCGAATATACTATATTAAGAACAATAACATTCCATTTTGCTAACACTTTTGACATTTACAATATGTCCATTAAGTTTAAAAATTAAAGTTGATTTCATTTTATAATATTTTGAAGATATTTGTAGCAAAATTTACTAAAAAGATTTTCTCCATGGCACATAAAGTGGACTTTATACTTTATAGACTCGTCTTAAAGAAGCGCTTTATAATATGCCATGAACTACTTTATGTGTCATCGACAAACTTTACGTATTTATTCCTTTAATAATAACAAAAAGTAAAACAAAGGCAATATTATTGATTTTTATTTTGAAAGCAATATCTATAAAGTGTATACATTTAAATACCATTTATTTATACTATTTTTTTTCTCCGTTGGTACATAACGTGTACCATAGAGAAATAAAAAGCATATACACGAATTGGTAAAGTACATTTATAATACACCGAAAATAATTTATTTAGCCGTTCGCTTCGCTCACTCGGAAATAAAATTGTCCTCGTATCATAAAGTTTCACTTTACCAATTTCGTGTGAATAGTCATTTATATAAATATTTCTTTCGTTAAAATTTTCTAATTTTCTGATATTTTGGATCTTCAGTCATAAATAATGAAAACAAATATTATTTATTTATTACTTAGACTTTTTCCTTTAGAATGTTAATTTCCTTTTACGTAACATTGAAAAATCTTTTTCTAAATTTTCATGAAACACATCTTTTACATATCTAAATGATTTTTTCATAATCTTCTTTATTTTAAGATATCGGAATTTAAACCAGTCGAAATATAATCGTTCTTGTAACAATGCCGCTGACTGCTGTGTATGATCACGTGACCAAGTCCACAACAACTGTTAACCAATCGGTAGGAGGTCCTTCTTTATCCTTGAGTCTCTCTGGCCAATCAGAAAGCAGACTTGAACTCACAGAAGAGTTTCTTGGAGTGTTTATCATTGGATCGATATTTATGATTATTACGCTCTCGGTCACCTGCGCAGTGTTCGTCTTTTGTCGTAAGAAGAACACGGTCTACACCTTACAGAAATGTGACCTTGAAGAGGAGGACTCCAGCATAGAGTTGGACGATCTCCAATCTTTAGCGGCAGATCATTTGACTCTTGGTCCTGAATCCCTGGGCTCTCTTGAAAGTTGTCTCTCAGTGAGTTCGCCAATGGAGACAGATCTCATGCAAGGATCGACAGTGAAAGGGGCATCTCATAATGCCCCTCGGTTGTATAGTCTGGTAAGATACTCGGCTATTCCAAAGAACACTACAGACATTAAGAGTGTCAAATTAAGGTTAGATGACAACTTTCAACAGACCACAGATAACACAAATTCAAATAAATTCAACACATTTGATTTGTTCTGTACAGAATATAGGGATACTGAGTTGTAATTTTTTATTGTATATATTATCCAATGTACTATTTTCCGATTTTTTTATTTTTTATAAATATTATTTTATAATTTTTCATTTTTTATGTTTCTAAATATATATATTATAGGGGATAATAATCTTTAATGTTACAATCTATCTTTCAAACTTAAATAAAAGAGTATAATTATCCGTTTAATCGCTTAATTCGTTTGAAATAAAAGAACGATTTTAAAATATATTTTAAACATTAGACAAATTGATAATTTTTTAAGAATATTTACTTTGTTCCACTACTGACTGAGTAGTATAAAAACTAAACAAGAATTATTGTACAAATATTTAAAATACTATAATTTCTTTCACGATGATCTAATGGTATTTAAATATAAAATTTGGATAATATAAATACAACATTTTAAAAAGATACAAAAACAATATTATAAAAGTTATTTATTAATTTTTTAAACGGAACAAAATAAATTTTTAATAAAAAAAAAGATAATATCACGCATAATTATAAAATAAAATTATTAGAAAGTTATATAAAAATTATTATTAGAAAAATGTGTAACACAGTGTTTATAAATAATTATTCAGTTTATAATAGAATTATGTTTTAATATAGCGGAGTGTGTCAGAGAGACACATAATAAAAATATAAGATTAAAAAACAAAAAAAGTAAAATAAATTCTCTTGTAATGTAGAATGAAATGTCATTCATAATATAGTGTTATATTACAGTTTACGTATTCCAATAATGTGAAGACTTCAAGATAATTTGATATAATTTCTAAATGGTGATCTACTTATTATATTTAGTTTATAAAATATTATCCAATAATCTTTTTAATGCGAAAATACTACTGTAATTATACATTTAAGATGTAAATATATATATAGTAAGTCAAATTCGACAAAAAATTCTTTCGTTTATTATGTAATTTGTTTCTTTATACAGAAAGCTATATAGACATACTTGTAACAAAATGAATCACAATTTGTTGATATACACATTAGTCTAAGTTAAGTCTAATATTAATAATAAAATAAATACTTAAATTAAAAATCTCTTACATTCAAATACATTAAATCTTAAAACTTACGCGGCAATGTTAACTTTAAGTACTATAACAGATATATTTATACACTTCAATTAATTATTAATAAATGGAAAGTTGCAGAAAAATAATGACCGCTAGTGTCCTTTTAATACCGGAAATTGTTTGAACTCCCCTTTTTGAAGCTGTATTGCACTTATCTTCCAGAAAGTAGGTTATTTTGTTTCCGTGGATAAAGTCATCATCCTCTTCTTTACACACTGAAGAACATCCCCGGTGCGAATCTGATTCATCCCCCCAGAACACTGTTTTCTGTCAACATAAAACAAAATGTTTTCTAAAAGATCGTCTTTAAAACAGAAGACTACTTTTCTGTAAATTAGAGCATATAATAAAAGACAGTTTAATCAGATAAATGACTTTTTAAAATTATTTATTTTTAATTAAATAATCTAATAATTAATTAAATAACTGTTTTAGAAAAAAATTCTGTTTCAGAATAATCAATTTTTTCAATTTTATTAAAAGAGATATGAAAACTAAATAGCAAAAGAATAAAAAAAGTAAGAAATCACGTATTCTCATATTTTCGTCATTATTTTACATTTTTTCTTCAAATTATTTTATTCCGTACCGATAATGACCCCAAAACATTCAGATTTAAAAAAAAATTAACATTGGAAATGTGCTTTTGTGCTAAATTTCAGCAGATCGACCATAACGTTCAATAAAAGTTGAACAAATATAAAAATTCTTTGAATATCTAAATATATATATTTTTAACATTTTAATAATATTTAAAAATATACTATAATTTGTAAAGACAAATTTTAAAGATTAACTTTTGAGTTACTTTTCAATGTAGAAATTTGTATTCAACATTGTTTTAAATAGTTTTAGAAGGACAATATTTTCTATAAAATTTACTATTATTGATATTACTATAATGTATTAATAACCATAAAAATTGAATGCGTGACCTACTGAAAAGATAGGTATTATAGGACATCACTATAAACTAGTCAGTTTATCCCAGTCACATTTAAAAACACTTCATAATCGCATCGCTTAGAGCTGCCTTGAATTATTCGACAAGAAAACTGTTATGTTCATTGAAAAACCGAATCTTTAAAGACCCAAAATTAACTAACTCATTCCCATATCAATACGCTTGTAGATTGTCTAAGATCACCAACTATATATTTATATGCTCAATGTATTTTAGAATCAGTGCTAGTTTTGCCAAGAAACAACAGTATAGGAATGTGTCTATGAATCTTTATAGCTAATGTTTAATTATAGGTATTATTGTGAAAATTGGCAAATTGGATTGAAAAAACAATCAAAAGCCATTTTTTCAAACTATTGAATAGTGTTTAAATGACAGCCTTAAAATCGTAGTTGCTGTACTAAATTGAGCCCCTAAACATTTTTTATTAAAAATATAATATCTCATCTTTAGCACATTTCCAATGTTAAAAATTTAATAAACTTTGTATTCATTATCTGTGCTGAAGAAGAAGAATTAGAAAAATAAAAGTAGAATGATGACGAAAATATGAAAATAAGCGATTTCTTAAATTGTAATGGCTACAACCATGATATTTGACTTCCTGACGCATTTAAAACTATTTTAAAATATCAAACCTTTTTTGAATAGTAGCTTCTGTTATAAAAATTACTGTTGAAGAGTTTTCAATAAACCTACAGTGTAAAAAGTAGCGCGTGTAAGATATAGACAGCAAACAACCTCTAATTGATATTACTAATTGTATTAATAATCAATAAATTCATCAAAAATACTTCATAAAAACAAAGTTTTAGTTTTAGTTATTTTAGTTTAGAAAACCAAAATATTTATAATTATTTAGAGAAAGCTAAAAGCTTGATATTTTAAATATTTGGCTTCTGTAAAAACTCGATTTGACTAAAACGCGTCATGTTTTTACCTGGCAAAAGGGTATTTTGAATTTAATTTTACAAGTTTCCAAGGTCACACCTTCAGAAGCGGGGTTCCATGGATTAGGACACGGATCACATTTGTAACATTGAAGTCCCTGAAAACTTTCTAATTAAAGAATAAAATCACAATTATTATGTATAATATGTTATGCAAGTTGGAAAAGTAATATTATAACATTTTTTAATTCAATCGTTGACAAAATTAACTCAAAAGAGTTTTAAAAGTCTGTATTTTCATTACCATACATTATTTTTTTGCCATGTTTGATGACTGAACGTTATATATATATATATGCCTTTGTGACTTATTTGTGCCATTAATAATTTAGTTATTTATTAAAAAAATATCCTTTAAATAAAACAGTTTTGAATATTCTTCAATTATCTTTGAAGTAACTAAAATTATCCCCATGCCAAAAGACTCGGGTTATTTATTCAGCGGAATTCCTTATACGTCGGAATATTTAAATTTATATTTAGGAAAAATAATAAGAAGAACGATTTTAAAACTTCAAACAAATTTATAATAAATTTTCTAATTACTATATAATCATATTTTAATACAAAAGTGTAAAAGATTGTTATGTTTAATTCAATAGATATGGGACTATATCAAAATACTGTAATTTCACATAGATATCGGACTTTTATAGAACTTTACCATAAATTGAATAAAATAAAATAAAACGGTAAATTATTAACCATAGACTATAAAAAACTTATTTATTTTTCAATGAAAACAAAGGATAGACCACATTACACTAATAAATAGTATTTTTAGTGTAATATCTATGGGACAGACTAGCCCCAAGTTATGGTAATTAACTTCGATATCAATGGATATCATTTATGCACCTCAGCCAGCCGACTAAATAATCGATATCAATATATGAGAAGTGAATGCGCAAGTTAATTTGAGTCTTTATAGCTTCTAAATCGAAATTCGAACATGAAATTTGGCTTACTGAATAATTCAAGGCATCTAATTAGATAAATGGTAAAATCATAGATATTACTTACACTAATAAATATATTTATTATAAATATTGTATTATTAGTGTATGGGACTAAACATATGCAAAACATGTACAGAAACTGCTTACATGTCATTTTATAGAATAACCGGCACTTATGACTCACCTCTATAGGATACTAGAATAATTTTTTATTTGGCGCTGTGAAAATAATTTTGAAAATTTAATTTATCGGCGCTGGAATAATAAGAATTGCTTACTAAAATTGGAAATTTTAAAAAAATAGCGGACTCCACAAAGTCAGAATATTTTGTTTAAATTTCTTATCTAGATATAGAAAGAAGTTATTTACAATACTCATAGTTAAATTTAAATATAGTTATAATTTATCATTTAAAACGATTAATTAAAATGTCTAAACTATTGATTTTAATACTTTATTAATTGAGTTGGACGCAACAAAACATATTCACCATGTCTCAGCTTGAGGATTATCCAAAAGTAATTGGCATTAACAATACAAACAAACTGACGAGTTGCGATCAAAGTAATAATGCTACGAAAAGCAGATATTTGAGAAAGATGAATTCTAGATTAAGGCAGCCTTATGTCCGCAAACCAGAAACATTTAAAAGTTTTGACAAATTAATGAAAACAGTGAATACAAAAATTAAGAATGGACGTTATAATGACATTATTACCAAGGATAAGGTACGAAATACTAAAAGAAATAATAATATGACTAAACATGACAAAGAGGAATTCAGCGAAAGCAGCTCCGAGTCCGATGATGACGAAGTCGAACAAACAAACTTTGTCGAATCGATTATCTATCAAAGGTCTCAAGGTCAAATAACACCTCAATATTGGCACGTGAACAAATTATTCCGATATTTACGAATCAGCAATCAATCTGGCAGCTTGCTATGCCTCTGTACACTTCGCGAGGCCAAGCTCAAAGACAGCTCATGTTTCCGAGCTATTGAAGACAGCAGTGGGATGGCCCTTCTGCTCAACATGTTGTCAGTGAATGACATAAGATGTCGTCTTGCTAGCCTGATGATTCTTAAAGAAATCTCCGAGGTGAATAATTACAGTCGCAACATCACCTTCTTGTGTGGAATTCCTCCCTTAATTGACTGCCTGAAGGAAGATAATTATGATGTGATGCGCTTAGCTGCGGACATTCTGGCTCGTTTATCCATTTTCAAAAGAGCTCGTGCAAATATTCGCCGATATAATGGTATCTCTAACCTGACCCATTTGATGGACGTGAAACTCGATGATATGCTCTGCAGTTATGAAAAGTGTCATCTGATGTTGACCGATCTGGGTAAAGTGGCACAGAGCTGTGCCGAGGCTCTGTGGGTGTGCAGCAAATCTAAAAGAAACCGGATAAAAATGCGTCAGGCTGGAATTATTCCAATATTAGCGCGACTCTTAAATTCCGACAATGCGCATATCCTAGTACCAATAATTGGCATCCTTCAACAATGTGCCTCCGACAACGACTACGTCATATCGATCAGAACAGAAGGTATGATTCCATTATTAATTCAATTCTTGGACAGCACAAACCCATGGCTCAAGATCCAGTGCGCATTGACCATCTTTATGTGTGCGGAAGATAAGACAACGCGAAATCTAGTGAGAACATTGGGTGGACTTGAAGCCTTCCACGATTTGCTCAACTTCGCCTACAATGACCAAAACTTGATATATGCCGTAACTGGAGCTATTTGGAAGTGCTGCCTTAGCAGTGAGAACTCAGAATGTTTCGAGAAGATGGGGACGACTGAAACATTAGTTGAACTGATGAATAAGCAACCGGATGACTTTCAAAAGTATCTGAGACCACAGATATCAGCATCTACCAAACTAAATAATTTAGAAAAAACTGAAAAGATTTTAATTAATATAACGGGCGCTTTAAGCGAACTTACGAAATTTCCAAAGGGTCGTATTGCTGTTAGAGAAAATAAAGGAATTCCTTCATTGTTAAATATTCTTTATCTAACTGACAGTAAACTAATCGTTAATGTAACACGGACACTAGCGCAGTGTGCTTATGATCCTAAATCTATGAAAATAATTACTAAAATGGACGGTGTACGTTTACTTGTTTCCCAATTGAGTGACAACAACCCTCTAGTGCAGGCGAGTGCTGCTTGGGCGCTCTGTCCAATAATTGAACTATCCGAAAACTCAGGAGAATTGGTAAGGTCATTTGTAGGGTGTCTGGAATTAGTCGTCAATCTTCTAAAATCGAGTAATGAACACGTTGTAACAGCTACGTGCTCCACTATTGCTCAAATGGCGAAGGATAAAGAAAATCTGTCCGTGATCACCGACCTTGGAACGGTGGAATTATTAGCAAGCCTCATAAAGACGACAAATAACGTTCTACGGTGTTATTTGGCCGAAGCTATTGCCTGCTGCTGTGAGTGTGAATCTTGTGACAATGCCCACCGGTTTGGTAGGGCTGGTGTAGTGATTCCGTTAGTGAATTATCTCAGGTCGACAGATGAACGGGTGCATTCATCAACCGCTCGAGCTTTGTTCAAACTGAGTATGGACCCTACAAACAGCATTGAAATGAATGAAGCGGGAGTGGCCCGACTTCTATTTGGGATGATCGGGTCTCCGGATAGGGAACTTCAAACAGCAGCAGCTGGGGCTATCGGTAATATCCGAAAATTGGCATGCACGAAAAATAAAATCAAAGCGCACAATAAACTAAATATCTTTACAAGATTTCCTAGTATATATTTGTAAACAGCATAGAAACATTTTTTTACCATGCTTAATTTAATTATAGAGGTATTTATGTAGGTCATATGTTTCAGGATAATATTTTTAAGCTTACCAACTTATATTGATTATATTGCTTAGTAAAGTATACACTTTGTACATAAGGTATATGACAACTATTTACTATTATTAATATTCATATAGTTATTATGTACTCTACGGACCTCGTGCATAAGATGGTATATTTATAAAAGTATTGTTCAAATTAAAATTAATGAAATTTAATTAAATTTTGTGTATTTTATTGATATAAATATTATTTTTTTAATATTTGTATTGTAATCGAATTAGGTTATTTGAATTCCAAAATGTTTTATTCATATAGCTCAAAGATATATTTAAACATATAAGCTACATTGACTATATATGGAAGGCGGTTTTGTAATATAGTTTTAGAAAATTATTTATTAGAAATACTTATAGTAATATAATGGAATAGAGTGAACACATACAGGGTGGCCCAGAAGTAGTCGGCCCCACTTTAAATTGGCAAATAGTAAGTTGATAAGCTTTGCCGATTTGTAGCAGCAACAGCAGACAGACAGCAGAACGGCGAGCTTCAGCAGAACTCAACATTTCAAGAAGTTCTCTGCAGAGAATAATGTTTGAGGACGCCTTAAATGAGGACGATCCGAATCGCAGATCTCAATTTTGTGGAAAATGTCATTGCCTTCCACAACGTTGACCCTTACCTCGTGGACAAAGTGCTTTGGTCGGATGAATCGATGTTTAAACTGAACGACCGCATTAATCTTCACAATGCCATTTATTGGTCCCATGAACTACCACACTAAATTTTTACCAGAGGTCAACACTCCCGGTGTCACAGTTTTGGGAGTACTAATAATTGATGGGCTTATCGGGCCATTCTTTTTGATGACACATTAAATTCGACACGACCAATCATTTCCCAACGTCCTGACTCCAATGACTTAATCTTCCTAGCAAGACAGGTCGGAATGGTCGGAATGTTAGAGCATGGCTTGATAAACTTTTTCCTGGACGCTGGACGGGCAGTCATGGATCACCGAGGTCACCGGACCTCACACCACCTTATTTCTTTCTCTGGGGTGTGTTGAAAGACATGGTATTCCTCCATGGAAGACGAAGGGACATCGAGCATTTAAAATAAATTTTTAGAGCAGAATTGGGTAATAATTACGCCAGAAATGTGTCTCAAAGTTGCTCACAGCGTCATTTCTCGATATCATAACGGTTTAAATGCAGATGGTGGACACTTCGAACACTTGCAATAATACTGGACTGTTGCAATAATTATTGTAATTAATTGTAACCTAATTATTATCTAACTGTTGCAATAATTATTGTAAATATACTAATTGTAATCTAATTTTCATCTTACTAACCCTACTCAATTTATCAATTTAACATGGGGACGACTACTTCTGGGCCACCCTGTACATAAAATAGTCACTGGACCAAAATTGTAAAATCATTTTTGTATTTCTCTATAATTTAATCATTTATGTTTAACATATTATTTTCAATTCAAATGTGAGAATGTATAAGCATTAAACAATTTAGTTTATTTTCAGGAATTAATTTTTTAATAAAATTAATCATTTCGATAAAAATAATGTCTGAATTAAAATTTTTTTAAATCATTTACGCAACAATTCTGTAAACAGCCGAGGTCATTAAAGATTCGGCATTTTCCTCCATGCGACGAATCAAGATGTTTCTGCGGTCAGCGAAGACACGGGTGGACATGGCAAACCATCGAGCCATCTGTGTAAATGTATATAAAATAACGTGAATAAGTATAATTTTTGCTACATATCCATACATTTCCACATATCTAAATGTGGATATGTATGGATATGTATGAATATGTATATGGATATGTATTATATATGTGTAGATATGTATGGATATGTAAGGATATGTGTGGATATGTATAGATATATGTATGGATATGCTTGGATATGCTTGGATATGTAGCAAAAAAATACTTATTCACGGTATTTTATACATATATACAGATGGTCTCGATGGTCCGCCATACGGGTTTGCTAAAATCATTTTTCCATAAAAAATATTTATCATGAAAAAAATATAAAAGAGATAGAAATTAGCCATTATTCCGTTTTGTACATTTCATGAAAATATACAGATGAAGGATTTTTGCTAACTAATTATTCGAACTCTTTTTTGTGGAAGTGGATGCTCCAACATGTGTATGACAGTTATTTGTTTTGTTGGAATGAGCTTGGAATCAAAAATTTTGTTGTTCGTAATTGCCACGTTTTATATAGCTATATTGATACTGACTTATTTAATAATGTTTAAAGCTGAAATGTTTATTTAAGTTTAATTTGTAGTATTATTTTTTTTATGTTATGTAAAATTAGAAATAGATCAAGTTTTTTATTTTTCGGATTTTTCGGATTCATATATATTAATTTGTTTTTAACCTTTTAGCGGAGGTATTATAAAAATCTAAATTTAATTAAAATCCCCTACTTGAAACTTTTGAAGTTGTAGATCAAATTCACGACGAATATGCCCAGAGAGAAAATATTTTTTAGAAACTGGACAAATTTGCATTACATATAGGTTTCAATTCGACAAAAATCACATGATTCTACAATAAAATGAGTTGTTTAACAACTGAATAATTGGTAAACATTTGTTTAATAAAAATGTCAAACATTTTGTTTTTGACAATATTTCATAGACATTACACTAATAAATACAGTGTCAGTAGTGTTCACAAAAGTATTTATGAAATATTTTCAATATATTTAAAATTATTAATTATTTGTTTTAAATTACACTATAAACAATAGAATTACCGCATAGTTTGTTTGACTCACAATTTGGAATAAACGAAATATATACTGAAGTAAGATTTTTTGTTGTTGATATATTGGATATTACATAACTCTTACGACGTTATAGTAAGGAAACATAGACAAAACCATAATATTAATAAAATATTTATGAAAAGTCAAATTTACTTTTCATTTATTTAATACCTAAGCTGCTAATATGCATAAATAGTTGCCAAATAGTTTACAGAGTATCATGTGTTAAACGTAGTTTGGAAGTGATAAATATTCAGCATATAGAAAATAATAAAATTTAATTTGTATATTACTTTATCATTGATTCAAATTTTAATAAGAACTTTTTCTATAAAAATTATTGCCAAGGTCTTGGGCATGCAGAGCACAATTATATAACGAGTAGAACTCTAGCGGATGATTCAGCAGACGATTCAATTCATAAGGGGAGACCCTTCCTAAAAAAATTTTTTATTATAATTTTTTTCTAAATATCTATTTTCAACTGGCTGTTCCAATTTACTTGTATTTAATTAATAATGGGCTTCCAATACCTAATTGGTTTCATACAACCGGCCATTGAAAACACTGCCAATTATAACTGTTTTCCTGCAGTTATATTAAGGTTATCCATTAAAATCTAGTGTCAACAATGTAATGTCTATTTCAAATATATAAATAAAACTGTTTACAAACATTACTTTTATTTTTTATAGCCCAGCGGATAATTCAATTCATAAGGGGGGGACTCTTACCAAAAAAAATTTTGTAATTAAATATTGTTTTTGAGTGTAACTGAGTTAAAATAATTTATTTAAAAAAATCTCTGCTGAATGAAATTGTCTGCTGAATCGTCCGCTATGAATCAAATCATTCTCTTGGCTGAATTGTTGAAATTTTTTATTAAAACAAATATTTTGTAATTAAATATAATTTTTGAGTGTAACTGAGTTAATATAATTTTTTTTAAATTTAAAAAAATTGGTAAGGGTGCCCCTTTATGAATTGAATTGTCTGCTATGAATCAAATCATCCACTAAATCATCTGCTAGAGTTCTACTTGTAATTATATATAGAAATTACATCAAATTTTTGGCATGCAATTAACATAGAAAAAATAAATGAATTTAAGCCTGTTATAATTCTTTGTTTTTATTTATACTCCTCTTTTAATATTATTTTGAAAATTATTTTTAAAACTATTCATTTTCCAATTAAAATGGGCTAAATTATATTTTTATTTTTAAAAACTAATTAAAAACATAAAATTTATCTACATTTCAGTAAACTTGCCACAAATTTTAAGTAAACATAAATATTTATGAGAAGAAAGTATTAAATGAGGGGCAAAATAAACTCTACCATATACCAAATAAATTAATTACTAAAAAACAAGTTTTCTTGAAAAGCATGAAATTACCTTTTAAGGGGGTATATTACATAGACTGAATAATGTATACCTTATTAGCTTGCTTAAATGATCTATTGAACCAAAAATAAATCATTGACTATGCCCGAGTTTTAATCAGTATTATAGTAAAATTAACAAAGCATTAAAATAGAACATAATTAATGCTCAACATTAATATATATTTTTCTAAATTTTCAATATTAATTTAATAATAATTACATTTTGAAGTTTTGTAATAAAATCAAGACAAGACCCACATCCTTTACTTACTAAAATGTTGTAATCTCTCCCAACTAATATTTATTAAATAATGAACCATTAATGTGTCATAAACTACAGAGTCTGGATAGATCTGTTTACTGATAATACATTTATTTTGGGGCACTATACACTTATATTACTAATAACAAATTATGCATGGCTTATTAAACACTTTTAAATATTAAGGCAGAAGTTAGGTTTATAAATGTGAATGTGATTTTTTTTTAAATATAATACAAATTATAATATATAAATTTTATAAATAGAATTTTCATTTTAAATCTGAATATATAATTTATATGGAACTATTAGGATATATAGGCTACATCAAAATTAATGTGCATTTGTAACATAGACAAACAAATATATTTAGTCATATATGGTCAAATATATATACCCTATTAAAGGATGAACAAATGTTTTATTTTATTATTAAAAAACGGTATGGCCAACAAATTAAACTACACATATGGTAGTTAAAATTTAATGAGGTAGACACTTTTTGTAAATTCTATAAAGGAATAAAACTTTAGATTTTGAGAAATATATCCAGTTTTTGAGAGATTTGGTAGAATTCCATCACAGGCATCAAAATCCAATTTTATCAGAAAACATGAGGCTGTAACATGTCAATGCCAGACCTCATGCCTCCCATGCTACTACAGCCTTCAATCATGACCAAAACATCAGACTATTGGATCAGCCTCCATACTTGTCAGGTGTTAACCTCTGTGACCCAAGATTGGAAGTGCTTAGAACACATTTTAAGTCATGTGAAGAAATTCAGCAATTTCTAGAAGACACTTTGCCTACATTTACCACTCTGCAAATGAAGGCAGCACTTCAGTGTAAAGATTTTTTTAATTTGTGGCTTATACTATAAGATATTATCAGAAAAAAATCTCTTAACTAAAAACATATTAGTCTCAAATAGTCAGTAAAATTGATCTGTGATCAGGGAAATAAATTGTTGTCTGGCACTATGAACCATGTATAGTTTAATGGATACAAACTCTTTTTAAATTTAAATGATATTTATTGAAATTTGAGCAGTTAGTTATATAAACATAAATATCATTTAAATTTAAAAAGAATTAAAATGTCTGTTAAGATTAATGACTTTTATGCATATTACCTGTATATTTTCATATGCCTATATCAATGTTTTAAGATCATGTTATATAAAATTATAAATATTTTATTATTTATATAAATATAATATTATTTCTCTTTCAATATTTTCAAAAATGTTTTATAATTAAACAATTAATTTTAAAGAGTTTTTCAATAAGAATATGGAAGTAATTCTATAATAAAATGTCAATACATCTTGCATTTATTTATGGTTCACTTTACAAAAATATCTTTAAATGTTATTAATTTAAATGTTTTATAATATATTATCAAAAAATTGTTAAAGCATAATTTATTTTTAATAATTTCATAAAATAATCATAAAATATATACAAAACACATAAATAAATTGTTGTTAGGATAATTATATTTCAATGTTTTATTTGTATTTTTATGTTTTACTTTTCTTTACTTATAGATATATAATTAAATGTTACAAATTGATATTCCACCTATCCCTATTGGTGACACAATAATACCCTACTCGGAGAAGTGT
>JAUZNC010019092.1:0-16709 GCA_034780395.1 Vannuccia rotundouncinata
TCAATGAAAATCAGTATGTAGAGAACAAAAAACAGACAAACAGACAGTTCAGAAAAAAGATCAAGCGTGGCAGAAAATAACTATACAGTTTAATGCAGATGTATGTATATCTGCAACAAGGACGCTTAAAGAATTGAAAAAGCTTTGGGAAAATATGAAATTTAAAGCAAAAATTTTTAAAAAAACATAAGAAACCAATACATTTGTGTTTTTGTTCATTTAAAAAGTAATGCTGTACAATTCAATATTATAATTATAGATAATTTTATCATTTGTATCTGGAAAGACCCAGTGGCGTAAAATCTGAGAGTACATATGGCTAGTTGTATTAGATTACAAAACGGACGTCATCTGTTGTTAACTTGGTTCGGAAATCTCATCACCTCAAGAAATGCAACAAACAGATCTTTAGACAGCCTGTATCTTTGTCGAAATTGTTCGTGTGAATAACATTCTAAAGGGTTTACAGGATCATTTAGTTGTCTATGTATTGGTAAAAGATCTTGGATATATTGAAATCTTCGATTACGATTCATACCCGCTTTAAAATAAGTGAAAATAATATCAAAATATACGCATGTATTTGTTTGAAGTGTACTGATACCACACTTGAATATGTTACTTCAAATCGTAATTTCAAGTGTTACTTAAAAGCCAAGTGACGACATTGAATTAAAAAATCATGTTCAAGTAACAGCCATTACTTGAGTAATGATCGCTACTTGAAGTGCTGTTCTTGAAACGTATTTTTCCTGGAAGTAACACTTCATGTAATACTTGACACTCAAGTATAGCGACTGTGAATACGGGCCTAAGAATAAAAGAATAAATTATTCTTTAAATTATATATTTATTTAGACAGTTTTTTTAGGTATTGTTTATATTTTCATGGCAATTAAATTTAAAATTTCGTATGTGTAATATTTGTACTCAATATGAGGGATTATATATTTACCTGGCGCATATACATAAAGCCTATTTGTATAAAATACTAATTATTTAGTATATTTAAATCATAAATATATTTTTTTTAAATTTTATAATCGAGTTTTTAGAGGAGTAATCTGGTATATTTAATTAAAATGGTTGCGTTAAAATTTTATAAATAATAGCCTTTTTTTCTCTATTGTTATTTTCGAAATCCGAACTTAAAATAATACGCTAAATTTACTAAATTTTGATTAAATTTGAACAATGTCTCACAATTCTGTAAGTAAATCTAAACATTTATATTTTCGCAGTTAACGATATCTTAATTATGCCTTAATTAGATTTTGTACCCCACCACAACCTGAATTTATGGCGAGCATATACAATCCAAGCTTGCGAGGAAATTTTTTGGGGTTTTTAGACCTTAGAATGCATTTCTTGGCATAATTTTAGGGGTATTTTGTGGCCCCAACTTGGCAGGTATCAGGGGGTCCTGCCTAGAAAAATTTTAAAAAATAGGATATTATTATTATAAATTAATTTTAATTTTCCTGATTTTTGACTCTTATGATAGGTAACTTTGAATTGGGTTACATAACAGAGTCTAATAGCCCATGGCTATTTATTCTCAAATCATAGATCAGTGACTCTAAATTTGTTTAAGCACATTTATAACAAATATTTATACATTAGTAAAAAAAAAGATGATTTGACAAAGAAAAACACCTTCATTTTTTGTTTATTGACAAAGAAAGCACAAAGTCACTAATGTACATACCCACATACATTATATATAGGTATATATTTAAAAGATATCTATGCATATCTACATGCAATGGCAAAATTTTTTTTAAATTACAGTCCTATAAGCCATAATATGGTATATATAAAAAAATTTTGTCAACAAGCTGAGGGGAGGTTTAAACCCCCTGAACCCCCCCCCCTCATTGAATCCACTACTGATAAATAGTGTCACAACATTGCAAACAATTTTATACTTTTACAATTTTATTTTATAGAAGGGAGGGAGTTGGGATTATATGCCTTTTATTATTAAGATACTTTGCTTTGAGATATTCTAGTCAAAAAAGATTCACCATCTGAAGTCATGCTCACCATGCAAACAAGCAAACAATAAAGCCAGTAGAATTAATTCATTCACTGGAAATACTATCAGGCCTTCTAAATGTCAGGTTTTAAACAAAATTAATTTTTAAAGACACTTTTATTAACTTTTGAGATTGGTTAAATTATGCAATAAAAAATAAGGGTATAGGGGTGGGGGGATTGATCTGATGTAAACTAAAAAATCAATTTACACTCCAGTTTATTTCAAAATTAGACTAACAACTAAGAATAGTTTCAGGATTTATTCTTCCACTTTTATGAGTTACGAGTTAAACAAAAAGTATAGTTACTTTTTAAAGCAATTTTTACCTAAACAGGCAAGACCTTTGTTCTATTTATTACCCCTGGACAGCCCATTTACTACCCACACAGAATGTCCCATTTTTTTCCATACCTGTTCCATTTATCACCTGCAGCCATGGATATTGGTATAACTAGTCTTTAAAAATATAAAACCATTTTTAAACAATAATTATTAGGTTGTAATAAGTTGACATGATATAATCCAGAGATATACAGCTATATATATAATATGCTTTAAATTAATATTTCATATCAATACCTCAATCATGTAAAGTTAATAGTACACACTATGTAATATATATAATCTGGAAATGGGTGGACCAAGCAGTAATTCATGTTTGGTCAGATAAATATTGTATTGGTTTTCCAAATATTAATATCAAAATTGCTTTTTACCTGCACAGCACTCTATAAGCAAAGAAACAAAATAATAATGAATGTATTTATTATAGAAAAATCTCATTTTTTTACATAGAAATCCAATTGTAAAATATTCTTGTTTGGTCAGACCAAATTAGAATAAGTCATTATCATATGATTAAGAATCTATCTGACAAACAGGAATAAATTATATTAACTAGTTTAACATCCATATAACATATGCATACTACATATAAGATCAGTCCAGTCAATTACAAAATATTTCTAACAATATATTATATAATAATGACATATTCTGACATATTCATGGTCTGACCAAACCATGTTTTATAATTAGATTTCTATGTTATATGAGTTTTTCATATCATAAATACATTCAATATCATTTGTTTCTTTGCATATAGAGCACAGGTAAAGCATAAATTCCTGATTATATGCCAAATATATACTCCTTAGACTATATAAAATGTACAGCTGCAGGACTTTTTAATGGCACTTTTGACTAAGATATCAGGTGTCATAGGTCCATTTATATATATATATATATAGATAGGAAATAGTTAGATCTTAAGTGTCATAATGCTATAAATAATTATATTTTTTAATTTTCTAACTTTTTACTTTTAGATTTGTTTGATTATTCAATAAAGATATATGTTCTGATGACTATAGGGTATAGAAGTCATTAGAGAATGGAAAATTAGAATTTATCAATCAGACATAGTTTTTATGAATGACATGTAGGTAATTATTTGTCAATATATTTGGTATATTAGTTCTTTAAAGTAAATCGAAAAATACATTATGTAATTTCTTTAATTATAATACAGATAATATAGTTCACATGAATGCAGACTATATCTGATTGGTTGAGACTTCTGACAAATGTCTTACTTATGTCATAAAAAAGCTCCCAAGCACTATTGTTGTGCAAATTGATATTTTTTAGTTTCTGATAGGTCTCAGCTATTGAAAAATAGTGGGTAAGAAATTTTCAGACCCCTAGAACACATTTTATCAACACATTTTATGTGTAATTTAATTTTCTAATCTAAACACTCAATGGTCAAAAAGTGCTGATTTAGTTCCAAAATATCACTTTTTGACTATTGAGGGATTTCTGAACATTTTATATTTTTTAACATACCCTAACTGATAGATTATAGTCATTTTCCTATCTGTTGGTAATACAGATATAGTGTCTAAGATGTTTCCTTTTTTAAATATTCACTAAAACCACATTTTTTTGACATGTTAATTTTTTAGATAATGGACATTTTTTCAAAAAAAATAATGATGTATTTAGATACCTTATATACATGTTTGGCAATATATTTTGTGCATCTAAAATGCATCATAAAGTAGTTATTTGCAATTTAAAGTTTTTTTGGTTAGATAAGGAAATTACATTACATATGGTGAGAGGCTGATAACAATGGGTTCCAGGGGTCTGAAAATTTGTACCCAACATTTTTCAATTGCTGAGACCTAAATCTAACACAAAAACTTTTTTTTTAAATTTGCTTAGCAATATAAACTAAAGATATTTAACAATATTTGGTATTTATTATTTATATATATGCAAAGCTTACAAGTTCCCGAATTTTCCACAAAGAGTTATATAAAAAGTTTTTTAGAAATTCTATCTTTTGACCTAGTGTAGTTTAATCCAAATTTTTTGGACTGGTAGCCAGTTATGTACCCTGAATATGAATAAATGTATTCTGTCTAGTCTCAAAATTCTTCTCACCCTTGCTTATCCATTGCAGTTCTTGGAAATGGGTTGTGTCATAATTTCTATGCAATTTAGCTTTGTTTATCAATCAAATAATATATTTCAATGCTATGAGAGCCACTATTTCCTACTAAATATAACAATGCCATCCCTACCTAATATAATATATTTTAAAATGTATTATTTTCTATTATTTAATACTAATTAAGTATTGCTATCATAATCTATTTATAGCTCTGTAGTTTGACAATATATTAATGAACTTTTAATTACAGACACTCAGATAAAAATCTAAGCTCCACCAAACTAGCTACATAATTATATATGTAATATTATTATATTATGAGTGAGTTCTCTTTGTGATATTGGTCAATTGTGTATTGTGATCCACATAATTAGATTTCTAAGTGCCCATTTGTAATAACAGGGAAGTCATGTGGTAATACAGCATCAATCAGTAAACAACTATGCTCAATAATTTGTCATTAAAAATTAATGTTATTACTGTTTAATAATTAGTGATGCATGCAAATACATCAAAAAATGTATAGTTAATAATATAAAGTTATGGAGATAATTGTCACTTTTAAAGTTTGATTCTGGATGGTCGACTGTTTCTCACCAACACTACACAATTACTGCTGAACCGAATTTTTCTCAGAAACACTTCTAACACTAATTAAAAAGAATTTTTTAGGAAAATAGCTTTGTTGGTTAAATTGGTTTGGGAGAATTATCCCCACAATGGAAAAAATGGCAGCACCAGCATGTACATTCACTGATAAGTTAGTATACATACATACTACATGTACTAATTATGTTTCTCAATTCCATATATAAATACAAATATTTATTTTATTTTTATAGGCCTATGCATATAATATTTGTTTGTTCTTATTTTGAAAATTTAACTTTATAAAGTCATTTGACTTCGACCCATAGTGATTTTATTAAATAGATTCCCTGTTATGCAATTTGTTTATAGATGTGGTGATTGACTGACGAATATTATCATCTTTGAAGGTTCATAAACATATATTTACGGTGTGATGTCTCTTGTAGGCCTCTACCTCAACAGACCACAGACGGAAGTGGGACAAGGACTACTACGAGCAGCAGGCGGAGGAACGGATCAGCAAGGAGATCGAATCACTGCGCTCTGCCCGCCGTGAAGGGGAAGAACCCGTGAAGCGGGACCTTTTGAAGCCTCGCGAATACAAAGTGGACCTTACCTCCAACCTTAACAAGTCCCAGGTGATCACCAAAACGGGACCTGGAGGAGGGCAGGCTGGATACTTCTGCAATGTTTGTGACTGTGTCGTTAAGGATTCGATCAATTTCCTGGATCACATCAATGGGAAGAAGCATCAACGGAATCTTGGTATGTCTATGCGAGTCAAGAGGTCCTCCCTGGATGATGTCAAGAACAGGTTAGTCGACTGTGCTTTCTTTGTTGATCTTAAATATTGTAAATTAGATTTGTTGTTGACAATCGTCAAATATTTTGTCGTTTCCAAATGTTATGGAAATTTATTTTTATTAGCTTGTTGATCACGTATTGTTTTTTTAAGAATTGTTAAATGATCTAAAACATTTATTTGTGTACTGTAGTTACATTTAGCAGTTCTTCTTTCAAATCTAACATACATTGAAAAATTATGAATATATGATTATAATATACAAAGACTGTTAAAAATTTGTAGCTGCCGATGATTTTTGAGTGACTGAAGGGGAAATTATAGAGTATTTCGAACACCTATGATTTAACTGCTTTTGTATAACTTAATATATCACTGTCTTCGTGTTCAGGTTCCAAGTTCTGAAGACAAAGGCCGAGGACAGGAAGAAGGAGTACAATTTCGACGATCGGGTTAAACAGATTGCAGAGGAGGAGGAGAAGTTGAAAGCCTATCGAAAGGAGCGCAGGAGAGAGAAGAAGAGAAAGGCCACCCATGATGACGACGACGATTTGGATGGAGATGATGCAATGGCCGCTATGATGGGTTTCTCGGGCTTTTCGTCCAAAACTAAAAAGAAAAATTGAACATTGTCCGATTTTGCTAGCTCTAAAATCACAAGAGGACAATCTTATTAATTCTGCAATATAAATTTGTATTCCATGTTTTTGTCTGAATTAATTAAAGTGCTTTTGAGACCCCTTCCATTGATATCTTAAAGATACGTGTTTCAAGTTTTGCAATTTGTGTTTTTGTTTGTAAATATCTTTCTCTAACTAGTACAATATTTGTATAATTAGCGAATGATTGTATATAATCTACTGTTGAATTTTCTGTCAATAACCGTTTTGTACTGGGAATGTTTACGGTTAGTAATCTTGTTTGCTCTATTTTATACTTCCATGAATATGCATTTTGTACAGCCCGCCCCTTAAATAAATTTATTATACTTATATAAAAGTTGCTGGAGTTTTTACTAGAAACAAATTTAGATGATAAGAGTAATTGCAATATGGTGGAGTGTATCAGATCTAGAGGCACATAATACACATTAAGGTAAATTAAGGCAATAACCAGAATTAACCCTCAAATGTTGCAATGCAGAATATTTAAAGAAATTCACAGTTAATCCACGACGCGAAATACATTTGATATGAATTTTTATGTTAAATTCTCGTGTTTATGGTTATGTACTTTCAATTAACAAATTAATATTTTATTACATAATAACCATTGATATCATAATAATATTTATCTAAATAGGCAACGTTATATATTTTGTCCTAAATAAAAATGGTCAAATCTTTTTCGGCCCATAATTTTACAAATAGAGCTGTGAAGTAGACCTAATTGGTCAATATACCTTTGCACATGTAATTTCTTTCCATTTTATTTTAAGTTTTTATTTGTTGTCAATTTTATATAAATATTTTATAAATACACGTTTGCTGTTGATTTGCTCTTTTTATATCGATCGCTGTTAATTAGTTATCAGGTTTTAGTTATTATTTTGTCAGTTATTAGCTTTTATTTTTTCTTTGTTAGTTTATAGTTATTTTTGATTGGTTTGTTAGTTATTTTATATTAGTTTGTTAGTTATCAGGTATCATTTTGAATTGGTTTATTGTTGATTGAGAATACATTTTACTCTTGTTAAGCAAGTTAAAAACATTTATTTTTTCGATTCCCTCTTTCTTCCCTAATGGTCGACACAACCCATTAACCCACTCAACTGTTAGTTAGAATATCAAATAATTACAGTTACATATTTGGATAACCACTGCACTGTCGTCATCAAAGTTAATAAAGTTACAATTATTTATTTTTATATTAAACTGTCGAATTACATGTTTTGAACAACAATTCTAAAACAGTTTTACTTATATATTTTTTTAAAACAGTATTTAAAAAATTTCATAACTGTTATTATTACGTGATATTACAGATGCAATCAGAATATCATATGTTTATGTATCAAACATATTATATTTTTATTAAAATAGCGTTCTAAAAACATTTCTTAACTCAAAGTGAATTTGACAATTACATTTTTTAAATTATATTTATTTGGAACAATTAAAACAAAAACAATAAAAAAATGCCATTAAATTTATAAAAAATATTCATATAACTCATGTCTAATAAATAAAAAAACTTTAAACGACTCTCATCTCAATTTGAAAAGGCAGATTTCAATGATTTTTAAACCAAAATATGCAAAGTTTTAAATAAATTTACTAGAGAGCTGACAATGGTAAAGAATTATAAATATCTATATAAGTGCACTTCAAATGAAAATTTAATTAAATATATACTGTAAACATCTCTCATTACATGGCCGGCGCTGGTGAGGGGGGGTGCGCTAGCCCCCCCCCTAATAATTAATGCTTGTCGGTTAATTAATAATGTGCCTGTCAGTTTTTACACAGTTTTTGACAAAACACTAGTAAAGATTTTTGATCAATCAATGTACATGTCATTTTGATTTGCATCTTTAATTGATTTAATTATAATATCGATCATAGTTTAGTAAAGGACTTCCATTTTTTTATTAGCTATATTTTCTGAGTGATAGACGCACAAAGATTACAAGTAGCATACAACATGAACCCTTTCGGGTCGCAGCAAACGACTGACACTGCTGTCAGCCAGGGAGGAGGTAAGTAATTTTTGGTCCGAACCTACTCGCACAGACTGCCTTTAGGTTGCCAGCCCAACGCTCTAACCTCTGGGCCACCGCGTCCCCAAAAAGAATTTTATTCATATATCTTAACAAAGAAAAGACATCTTTAGAGATATTATGATATGTTGTCGGGTAAAAAGTGTTTAGGTGGCATGATTGTAGCCCCCACCCTCCCCCCAATATAATGGCGGACCGACCATGCATTATTATTTGAAAATACGGATTTCAATGATTTTTGCACCAAAAATGCCGATTTTATAATGTATTATAAATCTAAAAAATGATAAAAAGAGTTAAGTATCGACTCTACATCCAGTAGTTTACTTCTATTATTCGTGAACATAAGTTATTCGATTTTAATATGTAACATTCTTCAGATTGTTCGTGTAAATTTAGTTTTCTTTAGTAAAAATAATACATTTTAAATCACATTAGCTATTCTAAAAAATGAAAAGATATAAATACACATTTTTATGATAGCAAATTAATTACATTATTTTACTAAATTTATAGTTAAGTATATTTGAATATTAGAAATATTTATATATTTTACATAACCGTGAATCTTCTGAAAATCCATATTTTCATTAATATTTTGAATTGATTTCGACAAATAATAATAAATAAAAAAAGTCTATTCAAATCAATTATTTTATTTTTCATTAAAATATAGCTGTTGCATTGCTCGAAAGAAAAGGAAAATATATAATGTGAAGAAACAAATGCTGTAGTCTGTTGGAGACTGTAAAATCCAACTGGTATAATAATTATAAGTATATATAGTGCTCATAATTGTTTAACTATCCACTATTTTACAATACTAACAGTGTAGAAAATAGCTATCACAGAGTTGCAACAGGAATCATAAAGTATTTTGAGTCAAAATATATGGCTAATAGACACAACATATGCGATATACTTTTAGGAAATAACAATATTGTAGAATATGTAACTAACCAAATTGTGCAAAATGATTTTTGAGTGAACGATATTATAAGAATGCTTCCTCTAAGACAGTAAATTGTACAAAAATCAAACACTTGAGGATTCTGTTGATTCATCATATAGAAAGGGAATAAATTACGTGATTGCAGAAATAATAATTAGATTCTCAATTCACCGAGAAGCACAATTGTAAAATAATCATACGTCCTTCTCCAAATCATAAACGTTGTTGTTTCGATAAGGAAAAGAGAACTGAGTTAGTATAGATATATGCAAAAAAGTTTTAGATAGTTGAAAATAAACAAAGGAATGTTTAGAATTGCACAATACACCAGCAGGTATTTATCAGTGAAGTATAATTGAAAACTCCTCTGAAACAACCATATCTCAACACGCAAATACTTCAGTAAATAAATACACAACATAAAATAATTAGAGTTCTTCAGGAGAGATAAATTTCACTTTTCTACAACAATGGTGCATCACACGTCCATGGGTAAATAACTAGACTAGAACATTCCCATAAATGCCGAACAGGGTGGTTCCTTGGTCACAAAAGCTGGATGAGCGATTAACAGCCCTCAGCTGACATCAGTTGTAAGGTCGTTTCTAGGGCAAAGGTCAGCAGCAGGATGACTTCATTAAGCCAGGGGATAACACATTCAACCTGAGAAGGGGGTCCCGTGATCAATAGGTCGTCGATTTAAAGGTTGACAAAAGGACAAAATGTTAACCAGATTACTAGTTAACATACATTTTATCAATCAAACACTAAATTAGCAGAAATACAGAATTTAAATAAAACCAATAGTTTTTTATTAAATTATAAATTTTTTCTGTAATTTATTTACGAATATAGTTTTAAATATTTTCGTGATAAAATAAAACAAATATGTGCTTAAATAGTTGTGCCATTGCATTGCCAGGAACCAACGCCATTAAGATATCAATTGCACTACAATGGTATAACTCACAGTGTATCGGGTATTGATTTCCCATCGTTTACTAGTGGAATTAAAAATGAGAATGTAAGCCGCAAATACAAGTTTATGACCGCGTAAGAAGATGCTGAGAGCTGTGTCTTTGGGAACAGGGGGGTGGAAACATTTCTGATCGGAAGCAAAAACAAATTTATTATGACAAATATGTTACCAGGGAAATATAAGTTTAATTTTATATGTTTTAAATAATTATTGTTCTTCAAGACAATTATATTCGGCTTCAAATTAAAAAATCAGAAGTACAAAATGGATCGCCATCAAATTTTACTCGATTACACGTAAGATAAAAAACTCCTACATAATCCATCATACCAAGATTCATAAATGCACAATTTTATTTTTGTTTACACTATTCAAGAAAACCACCAACTATACTAATGACAGGACATCTATCTAATAGATCAAGCTAAAGGTATGTGATGTTGATAAGTATTGAGGTCAAAGTACCCTGCTTGGATTACACATGTGCTCCTCGATGGACTTTCTCCTTGGAAGGGTGAGAACATTACGCGCCTCTCTGAGAATGTTGAAGAGTTCCATTAGAAACTGAAACATCAAAATATAAAATAATTTAGGGAAGTAGCAGACAGCAAATGTCGAAGTTAGTAACTAAGGCTCAAACTAAGTTAGTTTAATTATAAGTATATTAAACTATTTGATTCATTATAAGTGATTGAAAAGAGTGTCGTAATAAAATCAAAACACACCGCTTTGTCATTTAATTTTTGTGCAGTTGGTTGGTCCTCTGAATTGGCATGTTGCTGACATTTGGTCACTTCAACCAAATTGATAGCCAACTGTACAAAATTGAGACAATCTTGAATCTGAAAGGCAAATAAAATCGATGAAACGACGTTCACAACTGCAGACATTTTGCAAAAAATAAAACTAGATTTTCGATTTGAGGGAGATGGTGTGTTGAGAAGATATTAACAGGACCTTTTTACATTATTGATTGAAATTAATATTTTCTTGATAATGACTGCATTAACTTCAAGGGAAAGGGTTACTACTACATTTTATCATTTGATTCCATTATATACTAACCTGTTGTATTCTATAGGGAGTACCAGAGCCCTCTTTGATAGTGGCTTTGTAAGGGGCAGCGTTCAACTTCAGCACTTTAATGTCCTGGTCAAAATTAAATTAGGATAATTATTATAGCAATATAACCAGTTTTGAGAATATTGACACTTCCAAAATTCAAAACAAAATTATTAAAAGCTACTCCGATTTTTAGAATACCAATAATTTAAAAATAATATTTAAAGTATATTAATTGTACAAAATGCTATCTGGTATCATTAAAAGAAATTTTGCTTACAGCTTCATAGATAACGTCTCCCTTTAGAGCAACCACACATTTTAACGTATTTTGAGTTGAACTGAAATCAAACAAATATATTAACAGTCAATGACAACAACAAAAAATATACGAGATAAATAACAATTAACAGATAAAAAAAGGCAAAGTCGCTCAACTTTATGATGAAAAATAAAAAATAATGATAGGAATTAACAAAAATTTGTCAATTTACTTGAATTTTAAAAATAATTTTGTAATTTCTAGTATATCTATTAACAATGACAAAAAAGATAATTAATAACACACCAGGAGGATGATAAGAGAAATCGCTCCATTTGATCCCCTTTAGTCGTCTGTCCATGCAAATTATCACGACATGTTTCTAGAGCTTCTGTTATGCGAGAACAATACTCCATCCTGAAGGAAAGAATATTTTCGATTAAACATATAAGTAATAACAAATTTGAAAAAAAAACAGGTCCAGGCAAAATGTCTCATTAACTAAGTGATTTTATCCCAGTGTCTTTATTATACATTTTGAAAAATATTTTATATTTTTAAGAAAAAAAACTTTTAGTACCATTGGCAAAAAATCAAAACAGAAAATTATAAATAAAAGTAACAAAGATGTTTGATGTTGGAATAGATTTACCATTATCAGTGAGTCCATGTCAAAGAGGATTGTGTTTTACACAATTGGATGATTAATAAGAAAATTCACATTTTTATAACAAAATTTCTATATTTACACAATAAAATAAATAGTATTGTCCATCAAATCAAATGTTATTTATATTTCCAATTTTTACATATTTATTCAATAGGAAATATTTACATATAAAACATTAGTAGTAGTTAACACTATAACTTAATATACATAAATTAAAAGCTTAAATAGCATGCAATTTTATTCAAACAATATAAAGCTTCCTTAGAAAAATTTATTTTTAGTCTTTCATAATCTTCTTAAAAGTAAATTAATTTTTTAAATGTAACTTAATTATCTACAGAAATAATTACTACTGTGCTTTTAATTAACAGACACTATGTCAGCAAAATATTGTGATGCCTATGTGATGAATGTTTTAACTTCCTCTAAAAATAAAATTTTTGAATAAAATTTTCTTTCTTATTATTTTTAAATATTAAGAAATATATATTTTAATAAATGAAGAAGTATAATAGTCAACTTATCAAAATTTCTAACTTGATCCATTTTCTAAACTTAAAATCACAGTGAATGACTCTAATTCACATTACCAAGCCAATTTCTCTGACTTTGATATTTATTATGTATTGTGTTATTATTTTATACCTATAACTTTTATACAATATAATATTATCAAAATAATATTCTATATATAATATATACAATAAATATTGTTATATATATATATATATATGAAAATTATTTTATACTATTTCTACTATATTATCAATACTATTCCATATATATAATATATAGGATATATATTGTTATAATATAATTATATATTATTATTTTATACTATAACTTTTTATACTATATATTATCAATATAATATTTTATATACAATAGATATGATATATATTGTTTATATAATATTAAGTATTTTGTGTTTTATTATTACATGAGTACCTATTCCTTATTGTACTGCTATTAGCTATTATTACTTTAGAATTATATTTTGTATAATATTACTTATTATTACTGTATACTTATGATGAAATGATTTTTGATACCTATGAGATTTTGTAAATTCTTGACAATGATTCTCAACACATATTGAGATTTTATAAATATCTAGATTTTTGACATATGGATGAGACTTTATATAAATACTGTAATTGAGGTATTGTTGTCTGGAAATAAACAGACAAGACTGGCCATTCCATGTGGGTAATAAATGGTATGTTTGTAAGTAATAAACAGCTCCCTTGTAATATGTTGTACTTTTTTCTATTTTGCACTCTTGATTATCTGTATTATATTATTAAATATGGTTGAGTCATGAGCATGATTTAGATAGATTTTATTCCCCCTGCTTGTAATAGAATAGTGCAGTGAAGGAAAATGTGAGTACAAAAATTTTATAAATAGGTACAAGAAATGGTTCATCAATGAATTTATAAGAGAGTCATTATGTTTAATTGTCTTGGGCCCCAGAATCAGAATGCCTGTTCTCCAACTTTGGTTGCTGCCAAGAGAGTGTCGACCTCACCCCTCAACATACTTCTTTTTTGGATGCCACCTGGCATGGCATCGGTTCTTGATGTTTGAGGAAGACAATTTCGCAGAGTTTGTGGGTAGCCAGTCAACCTTATCTGTTCCACTAGCTTCCGTTGTGCCCTGTCTCTCACTTTGTCCAGCAATGTCCATTTCAGAATGTCGAGCGCTGGTCTTGTTTGCAATTTCACTGCAGCTGCTCTTGCGATAGTATTGTAGCCACGTTCTAGGAGCTCCTTAGCTCTCCCAGATACATTAGAGAGCAGTGATTGGCAGTAAGTCAGGTGTGGGATTGTCAGAGTCTTTACCAGGAGCTCATTGTCCTTGCAAGAGAGATGTTTGCTTGCTCTACAAATTGCTTTAATAGCTACAAAGACTTTCTTTAGCACTCTTTCACAATGGGAGCTCCATGTTAGTGTTGGATCAATTATTATCCCAAGTATCTCAATTCTCTCTGAATATAGGAGAGTAATTCCTTCAATTTTTATTTTGATTTTGGAATATGCTTTAAGTATTTGGTGAGTACCATAGTGGATAAGTTGAGATTTTTTTGGTTGCACTGCTAGTTTGTTATCTACAGCATACTTTGCAAAACATTGTAGGTGTGTATTCATGTATTCAGCTGCTTCTATATCAGTTTTTCCCCAAGAAACAAGAGTTATGTCATCAGCAAACTGAACATTATCTTTCTTGATAAATATTTCTGACTTTCTGTACAGTATTATTCATAGTTTTCTGATTTTTGGGTATTCTATGGGTACTAACACTTGTGTATTGTCAGAATTTTGTTTATATAATATACATTTATTTTACTTAATATAAATCTTTTTTTTGTTATTACAGATTTCTAATATTTCAAATATTCATTCATTTACTCTGTAGAAGATATACACTGAAAATGTATATGGGTACCAGAAAAAACCCTGAAATACATCTTGGAACAAGAATGGCTATGCAGTTAGCATCATTACATATAAGGCATATAAATAGGTGTTTAGATATTTCTTATAATATTCTATTTGTACCAACCCTCCCCCTGTTTGAATTTTTCTATAATTTTTAGATGAATTAGAAAAATTACCTTTCAGCCTGAAAAAAGTCTGAAAATCTTATGCCTGCAATATATATGTTGAATAATATAATTATAATTCATATCAACATTAGAAATGCAAAGTGTTGTATCCCATTTTTGCAAAATTAAGTTAATAATTTGCAGATATAGTATCATTTAACTTATTATTTTAAATTATATAAATGAAATTCAGATAATAATTTGGCCAGCCAGCATTTATTAATATAATGCCAATTTAACTAGTGAAAGATATGGTAAGGTGTATAATATTTGTTAGTCTATATTGAACGCAGCCTGATACTTAGGTGTGAAATATATATAAAATATCCAAAAATCACAAAACTATGAAAAATACTGTAATGAAAGTCAGAAATAATTATCAAGAAAGATATTTTATGGAAGTCGTCAAAAAATCGTACATTAATTACCTTTTTAATATGGATGATGAATCTATTAAGGACTAGTATTTAAATATATATTTTATTAATCTGGCTCCAGTGATATGAAGTAATCAGTTTATTAATTATTGTATGTGCAATTACAATGTGGTGGATAAATATTTAATCATCTAATATATTAGTTTATATATTAGTTTAAATATTAGTTTAAAATATATATATATTTTCATCCCTCCAATTCAGAATAAATATGTATTTTGTAAATTGCTAATTACTTACTAAAATAGAACATTTAAAGCCTAAATAATATGTGTCAATCATAAAATTTTTAAAATAAAATATTATCATATTTTTACAAAATTATATATTAATCTTTTCCATTGTTGTAGACGTAACACTATATAAATTAATAGATGTTTTTATTTAACACGTCATTTACAACATATAAATTGATTTATATAGTTCAATATTATTATTATGTCATATAATTGTTGATATAACGTACTGTAATTAATTAGAGATATAGCTATATAGGTTGTTTCAAAACAATTGCCAGGTTAACTAATATAAACGGATAATAATAGTTATATATATATATATTGATATGATTAATATCTACTTTCCATAGAAAACTACTGACTATGACTTGTCCAAAGAATATACAACGAGCGACAATTGAACCCCCTCCCTCTTAAAATAGTTAGCAACTAAATTTACACACTACTAACTATGACAATTAGTCACAGTCAATGGTTTTCTATGAAAAGCATAGAATTTATATTAATAAAAAATGTATTAATAACTCCCATGAATTTCGTATTAATATAGAAATATTATATATAGATAAAAACAGTTTCCATTTTTTAGCATATAATTGTGAATTGGTTCTTGTCGCTCGCACTATATTCTTTGGTGTCAACAGTTTGCTGATTGTGAGCATGTGAGTTTTGATGATCAAATTTTTTTTAAATTTTTAAATATCAATGATCGTACCAGAGTTACGAAAATCAATATTGGCAGAATTAAAGCGGTTATCAAAAAGGATCCAACTTTAACATTTCGAAGAATATCGCGGAAAAGATTGATAGTAGACAAGCTGTTGAATAATTTAGAATTAGAAATAATTTAAGAATTAATAAAAAAACGAAATGAGCCTTATATACT
>JAUZNC010019103.1:7281-25770 GCA_034780395.1 Vannuccia rotundouncinata
CTGACCTTTTCACTGCTGTTCATTCTATCTTCTTCTGACCTTTTCACTGCTGTTCATTCTATCTTCTTCTGACCTTTCTGCTGCTCATTCTATCTTCTTCTGACCTTTTCACTGCTGTTCATTCTATCTTCTTCTGACCTTTCTGTTGTTCATTCTATCTTCTTCTGACTTCTTCACTGCTGTTCATTATATCTTCTTCTGACCTTTCTGCTGTTCATTCTATCTTCTTCTGACCTTTTCACTGTAGAGGAAAGCGAGGAGGATGAAGTTGATGACGACGGGAACGCAGTCACGAGCTGTGATGGGTCAGCTGAAGATCAAGCACTGGGCTCTGGACAAACGTCTTCCAGGCCTCCCCCTAAGGTTAGTCTTGTGTTCTCTGTAACATAACTGTCTTCCATTGTTGTTAATAAAATCGTTAACTTGGCGGTCAGAATCCGGAGTTCATGGCCGGGGTGACGACGGTATCGCCGGAAACTGACGAAAAGATTATTCGAAACGTTCAGACCACTTGCCAGCAAATGTGCGGCTGGGAGAAGTGAGTTGGTTGACCTTCTCTCTTTGTAACCCAAGTTGAGGCCAGCTGTTGTGCTCCACATTTCAGAGGAACCTTCCCGGGCAGTCAGCCAGTCTCCATGGATATCCACAACATCGGATTCCTCCTTAAGAAGCCCTACAAAGTCAGCTGGAAGGCGGACGGCACGAGGTAACAACTGGCGGTGCAGTTTAACTGTCTTGATGGTTGCCCAAAGATGTCCAACTGTCTTTCAGGTACATGATGCTGATCCTGGGGGACAAACAAGTCTACATGATCGACCGGGACAATTGTGTCTACGTGCCGCATGATCTCAGCTTCTTCTCCGCTTCGGACGGTGACAAACCCCTCGAAAACACCTTGGTGGACGGGGTAAGTGCTCGTAGTAGTAGGAGAGGAGGAGGTCTTTGACACCTAGGCCACAACCCCCCCTCCCCCCGCGCTAGTTAAAGTGTCACAGACCTCCCCCTCTCCTACTACTACTCGTCACTTTCCTTGTGATCCAGGAGATGATCATAGACGAGGTCCAAGGTCACAGCGTGCCCCGCTACCTCATCTACGACCTGATCGTCCTGGAAGGAGGCCACTTCGGGGACAAACTCTTCCAGCAGAGGATGGCCGCCATCGAGTTCAACATCATCAAACCGCGCCACGACAAGATGACCCAGGGGAGGATTCTTCGTGAGAGGGAGTCCTTCTCGGTGCGGATCAAGCCCTTCTGGGACATCTCCACGGTCAAGAAGGTAGGATAGCCACCCCTCTGAGGTGTTCTATAGCCGGGTTGTATCCTTCAAAGGGTTTGTCTTGCAGCTTCTGGACGGCGACTTCTCCAAATCGCTGGTGCACAAGACGGACGGCCTCATCTTCCAGCCGGCCAGCTCCGAAGATGTGAGGCTGTTTCATTGTCTACAGATTGCTAACAGTAGAGATCCGTACTCATGCGTTCATTGTTGTCTTGCAGAAATACACGCCGGGGCGATGCGAGACAATTCTGAAGTGGAAGCCTCCAGAACTCAACACGATCGACTTCCTCATCAAGGTCGTTCGGGTCGACAAAATGGGGTGAGTAGTCAGTAGTACGGGAGGTTTACTAGCGTATATCCTTCAAATTAGATTTGGTAATGATATCCGTAGTCTACATCATTGACCAACAGTCGGCGAATTAGCCTCAATAATGGTCTGACCAGGAATTACTTCCTAATGAGTCATGTTTAGTGCCTCAAACTGGGGTCTTTGGGTAGCAAAAGGTTAAAGCCGTTATGAGAGTTCTTTTATCAAATATATATAACAGGTAAATTCTATAAACCAAAAATAACTGCTTTGTGATGCATTTTGGATGTATATAATAAATATATTTCCAACAGAAACACTTTAAGTATTGATATACATCATTATTTGTCTCAAAAATGTGCATGTATGACGTTACAGACATTTTTCTGAGAAATAAACACGTTATAATGTTATATTTTAGTGAATATCTCAAAAGGGAAGCTTCTGAGACCCTAAAAATGTATTTCCAACAGATAAAAAATGGCCATAATCTATCAGATAGGGATGGTTAAAAGACTAAAAAATTACTCAATGGGCAAAACGGATATTTAAAATAAAATAATGATGTATTTAGATACTTTATAAAAATGCATCACAAAGCAGTTATTCGTGATTTATAGTTTTTTTGGTTAGAATATACATGTTATACTTAATAAAAGTACTCTTACAACGGTTATAACTATTTGCCCAAAGACACCAGTTTGAGGCAGTTCATAAGTTATTCTCCACAGCATTACCCTTCGAGCGATACCAAACATGGCCCATTAGGAATTAGTTCTAGGTAAAACCGTGATGATTCGACAACTATCGCAACCCCTTCAGGTGCCTCCCCGAGCTAGTAGGGGAACTCTACTTGGGCGGGGAGTCGAGCGCCGTGTGTCGCATAGAGCGAATGTCTCGCAGTCAGAAGGAGCTGGACAGTAAGATCGTCGAATGTTACTTCGACTTCGACAAGAACACGTGGACGGTGATGCGTGTACGGACCGACAAGTCATTTCCAAATCATTACACAACTGCCAAAGGTGGGTGATTCGTGTGTTCCCTGTTTTCAACTTCGAGTGCGACCGTCTTCTTACCAAATCATGTTCTAGGCGTGATAAGAAGCATCCTCCATCCAGTCACGAAAGATATTCTCTACCGGGTCATCTATGATAAAGTTCTGGGCCCCAAGTCTTCAGCCAATAAGAAGCACCCAGCCGGTCCTACGTCATCACACAACGGAGATGCGAGTATGCCACCCCCCTTGGGCCCCCCGCCAATCAAAAGGCAGAGATCTTCCTCTCAAAATGAACAGTCTGGTTCATAACATTTTGACTATATTCACCGATTCTTTAATGTTTGTAAATAGAAAGTATTCATATTCCTGAGTTTAGTCTCTTAATATCTCTCAATTATGCACTTTGTTGTTTATATAAATATGTATACAATGTACTTTTAACGACTTCTATTTATGGAAAGGTTTTATCTGGAATGACTGGGTGTAGCACTAGCAGACGCAAATGCTGCTTTGTTCATAGCGTTGTGTGGGTATTACAAACATTATTTAGGAAAAATGTTGAATAACTTTATCCATGAACTCTAATTAAGTACATGAATCATAGGATCTTTAAAAATTGTCCTTATAAAATATTACGTCGAATGTTTTCTATAGCTGAAACCAAGAGGCACATTAGAATTTCTGTAATAAAAAGAAACAATTGGTGAAATCTGGTTATAAGGGCAAATTAGTTGTTAGTCTTACTACTTACACATACATAGATAGACATATTGAAATCTAAAATATTTTATTCAGAATGTTATTTAAAATCAGAAATTATTTTACATTTATTATATAAATATTTCGATACTTATTTTCAACGTCTTTAAAAGGTGGTAGGTATAAATATGGGAAAATTTAGTTAACGTGTTTTTAAATTCTTTTTATTGATGATTTCAATAAATATTTATTTTAACACGAATTTGACTGGGATCTGTAAGGCCCGATGTAAAGTAGATAAATGTGACGATTTTCATTCCATAATATAAAGGAGAATTTTGAAATTTTTGAATTTTAAAAATATTTCCGAAATTCATAGCGACATTTGATCAATTTAAAAAAACACTTGGCTAGTGTACCAATTAGTCGTTTTAACGTCCCGTTTTCTGCTTATATGTAAACAAAATAGTAAACTAATAATACTGTTATTATAATAATTTATATTTAAAACATTTGACCACGCAAATGAGTATTGTGAGTATAATGAAACAGATTAAGTTATACCATTATACGTAATAATAATGTAAATGTTCCAGATTAGGAATAATGTACAGAAATTAGTTCGATATTATGGTTTATAATATGTTTATTATTTGTACATTTACGTTATGTAGCCTATAAATATATTTAAATATTATATAACTGTTAAATCCAAAATATATGTCTTAAATTGTATTTATATTTATACTATATTTATCAATTGTATATTCAGTTCCAACTCCGATCCATGGAATCAACACTTTTCTTCCGATTGATTTGAAATTTAGCATACACATGCAAAATACAATTTTCTAGGATGCAGTTTCGAAAGTTAAGTCGTTATTATAGCTCAATATGATCAAACCTAATCGCCAACAATGTCCAAATTTATTTAGTTTTGAAGTTCCTGATAATAGTTTAATTGATAAAATACACTGCAGCTCAATCACACTGAATGCTACTGCATATCAAGATTAATTAATTATTTATTGTCGACAATCAACAATAAAAATAGCATAGATTTAGAGAAATCTGTCTTTGTTGCTCGTTATGTCAAACGGAAAACTCGTGTTTTAAATCAGCCACGCTGCTTTATCGGTAATATTTTGAAAATCGTCAACTATTTGTCTTTCGTCAAATATTTCGATATCAAATGGTCTAAAATTAAATGACTATAATTCAAAAACCACAAAGTTTAATAAAGTGAAATAGTGCCAAAAAGATGCGCCAATTAAGTTTCTAGTTTATTTGTTTAAAATTTGGATGCAATCGGAGCACCTTACATTTTTTGAAGATCTGCAATATTTTGACATAATTTAATTTTTGACAATATTTTCGACTTTTGCAACGAAACGGGAATATAGGTGAGCTCTGAGGACTACAGGCATCATTGGAAAGATGAAAATTCCCATACCTTGAGAATGGATCAAGGACAGATCGCGATTAACACCTAACATATTTCAATGCAATTATAATTGAAGCCTGTAGAATGAGAACCTCTAACTCGATTTTTGGCGAATTTGAGTTGTATGCATTTTCTTAGCTAATTTGTTGTGGTAATTATTTTGGTGAATTAAAAGCGGCTCAGTTGCTTTCTATTCCAGAATTATTTTGCATGAGAACCGGATAACACACTTAATTCGACCACTTATTTGAGTGAAAACCGGCTTCCTTTACTGGAAATTTACACAAATGGTTTCACGTGGTAAGCTCCGTTATCCTAAAGAAGATTTGTTTCAGTTTTCAAGATTATGTCTTTGCCTTTTTAGAATTTTGACGTCCAACGTTGACCAATTTACTTGTTGTTCATATATTTGTAAATTGTTCCATTATATGTATTTATCTTTACCTATCAAACCGAAAGACGATGTACACATGGCAGTTATTCTGAAAACCAGTCTTTTTTTAAAAGGAATTACTAAGATCGAGACAATAAATGAACCTCCGCAGTTGGTTTTGAAGAGCGTAAATTGAGAAAACTACAATCGTCCTAATTTATTTACATTTATTGAATATATTAGTTTGTTTTTCAGTTTACATAGATATTTTAGAAAACTTAATTGTATTTGTCTAAATAAATTAATTCCAATTTGTATTATTCACATTTATTTTACTTCCTGTATCAACACACAACTTTTTGTATATATGTAATTACAATTAATAACTGTTTGTATTATATGCATCATTGTATCTAGAGGATCAATATTATATTATGTATTTTAATTGGCATGTATTAGTTTATCTTAATATAAAATGCATTTTCATTATGTTTTTTATAAAATGCATTTTCATTATGTTTTTTATCACAAACAATATTATTACATTATTTGATTATCGTTTGAAAAGTTGTTCTCTTACACATACCTATATCCATATTTTTCTACAAATTAGTATTATAATTAAGTTTATGAAAAATCAAACCGCGTTTAAAAATTAGCCAAAAATTCATTTATAAAAAAATTAAATTCCGCCCTGTAGTCAAATTACCGTGAAATAAGAGTTTCATGTCCCTATAGTTTTTCCTTATATATAGACCCTTCTATATGAAATAAACGTCATTAACTGGTGTCCAAATTGAGGATGAGAATTATTGACTTTTGATAAACCACTTATTGTATCTTTTGAGTTATTGACTTGACTTTTCAGCTTTTGAATTGTTATTTATATTAAAAGAAAGACTTAGATAATCTAGTTGGTTCTCAGTAATGATCCACACTTATATAGTGTAATTTTTTGAATAAGAACCGGCTAGGTTATTAAAATCGATATTTTCTGGACACTTATATTATAGCACTTGAGGTTAATAGCTGTAAGATGTATCACATGAATTTAATTTGTTTTTATCACAGAATGATAGAGTAAAAAAGGCAAAAGCATAATATAAACAAAATGTGGAATAAATCAAAATCTTTAAGATTGATTTCTGAAATATGTAAAAAATAGACTTAGCCGGTTCTCATTCTGCAAGCTTCAATTGTTCAGTTACAAAGTATTTAGTATTCCTCGAAGTCATATAAATATAAGAATGGAAAAATAAAATATGTAATTTGAATTATGACTGAACAAGAGTTTACTAGATCAAAACTTATAACAAATGCTTATAATAATGTATCAAAGAAAAACTATTCGACTATAATATATGAAAGCGAAACGAGTACAAATCAGAAAAGTAGAACAATCAAAATATATATGTATAAAACTACTTGATATATAAATAAATGAAATATATTTAACATGTTATAATTAAACAAAATTATAAATATGATATGAATATATAGACAATAAAAAACAATAATATATGTCCGCTATATATATCGATTGGTTATCAACAACATCTTACTCCGCCCTCCTTCCTAACAATAACTGCTGCAACTGCAATGCTTCCTTAATCTATTACGTTTCGTCCGATTATAACTAATTAGCTTCCTCCAAAAGATATAACTGCTAATAAATAGAGTAATATTAGAATAAAAAACTTTATATTTGTTTAAATAAGTTTTCAGAAAATTTGTACGCTTAATTTAAAATTGTTTTTGCAAAGTAGTTTTTAGATTTTTCATTATTTTTAGACTCTAGTAGGTTCTGTTTTTTAATTTTTATTTTTAAAAATATTTTAATACTTAATTATTCTGAATGAATACATAACTTTGAAATATTATTTTAATGAATTATGCTTTATAGTCAAAATGATTGCAAAACATTTGAAAATTTTTGTGAATCATCTATAAAGGAAGAAAGAGTTCTTACTTCATTAGAAAATTTCCAAATTGTCCAAATTTCTGTTAAAAAAATTAATTATATGGTAAACATTTAAGCATGTTTCATGTAATAATATCACAGACAAAATAACAATAGACATGTGTTAAAAATAATTGGTGTCATATCTTAATAGTTATCAAATGAGAAAATTTTTCCTTACAGTTTGCATCTAAAAGATTGATGACTGGAGCTCTACTGGATTAGTCAAAGACCAAATTGTAATAATTACTTTAAAAATACTCAGTTTTACAGGAATGCCAATTCTGGTTTTGGATGCAAATCTGTTTTTTTAGGAGAGTCTAAATAAGATCTTAAGTGCATAGTGTGTAATTGCCATACAAAAAATAGTTCCTTACATTTATAATGTAAATATAATTTTTTTTTATCAAATTTCTAGTTACTGCATTGATTTTTTCTGTTTGCATAATACATGCATATCTCTTCAAAAGAAGATACCCTTAATGTCAAAAGGACAAGTTCTAAATCACATATTATAAAAAAATATATAATGGCTGAAATCTGTAGAATCCACCTATTCAATTTAAATGGAGTGTCTAGGTTGCTGACAGTCAGATATCTAACAGTAGAATACTAAATAGCTGACACTCAGCTATCTATTTGTAGGTCATTACAAGGTCTGAGGTTGGCAATAATTTGTAATGCCAAAGGTATTATATTAATCAATTTATTATTTTAGTATATGTTTTCTATATTGTAATTTAGTACCATGATTATAGATAATTGGCTATAGTTAATAAATGTCCCGTCTCATCTCAAAAACGTCCCTGGGATGGGATGGGGTGGTAAGTATTAAATGTCCCAAAAATAGGTATTAAATGTCCCAGTGCATTCTAGGGACATTTATTATAAATAAGTAATAAACTCCCCTGGACGTGGGTAATAAACGTCCAGTCCCAAAAAAATAAAAAATAACGACACTAATTTAAATTTAATGCTAAAAAAATATTTTTAAACAAATATTAATAATATCATGATTATAATGATTTTCCTGTATTAAATAATGTTGAGGTGGTGTAGGATGTTTGTAGAAGCGTGCATACTTCGGTTAAAATATGTAAATGCTGTTCAAGTATTAAATAATGCTGAGGCAGTGTTAGTAGGGTGTTTTTTGAAGCATACTATGGTGCATTATGGGTGGTATGGGCATGTTTAGATGCACTCCACCCACCCCCCACTGCATTACATAATGTAACCACTATGAAAACCACCTCACATGAATGGCTTTTTTCTGAATTCAACATATTTAATATAAGTTGGAAAAAACTAATTGAAACCAAACATTAAGCCCCCGTGTATTCATTGATGAGCTGTAATTCCATTTTTTAACAGCGTAACATAAACAATGTGCATCTAAACACACCCATACCAATCATAATGCACTGTAGTACGCTTCAACAAACACCCTACTAACACTCCCTCAGCGTTATTTAATACTTGAATAGCATTTACATATTTTAATCAAAGTACACATGCTTCAACAAACATCCTACACCACCTAAACATAATTTAATACAGGAAAATCATTATAATCATGATTTTATTAATAAATGTTTAAAATTATTTTTTTACTGTGAAATTTAAATTAGTTTTGTTAATTTTTTGGAACTGGATGTTTATTACCCATGTCCAGGGGACGTTTATTACTTATTTATTATTACTTATTTATAATCAAAATGTCCTTAGGAGGCGCTGGTATGTTTAATACCTATTTTTGGGACGTTTAATACTTACTGTCCTGTCCCAGGGATGTTTTTGCGACAGGATGGGACATTTATTACCTATAGCCAGATAATTAGGTAATGGCTAGAATATTACTATAATAATTTAAAATTAACACAGAAATGTATATGCTGACTATATATAAATAATATGAATATTTCATAAATACATTTTTCATCAAATAGAAATACAGATTAAATTTTTGAAAATCTGTATTTTATAATACAGTTAGTAAAGTTTAAGTTAAAGTATTTAAATGAAATTTGTGGAAACATACATTTTTCTTTGATTATAATAACTCAATTGAGTATTTAGATAATTTTCAAAAGGAAAACAATATCATTTTATATTGACAAATTATAATCTTATCTGTCATCTCTCTTGCTGCATTTCCATTTTTCACTTCAAAAAACAAGTCAGTTACACATATTTAGATTGGGAGAATGAAAGTGAGAGTAAGGGAAGGTTTTACATGAAGTGTATGTGTTCTTTTTAAATGTGTTTAAAGAGGATTAAATAAATAAACTGTTTTTATAAAGAATTACATTGCTTTATATAATATAAAGTATACACTGTTTATATTTACAAAAATTGTTTGAATTCAGATCCATTTTTTTATTTTAAGAAAGTTGAAATTTATTCAAGTGTACACTAATAATTGTACAGGAAGGGATGGAGAGTAAACCATAACAAGGAGGCATGGGGGGGGGGAATGGTCAAAACATGGCATAAATACTTTATGGATGGCCCCTAACCTTCAATATATTATTTATAGTTATTCATTTCAAAAGATATCAATAGAAATTTCTAACTGTACCTATATATGATGATTATATATATATATACTATCAATTTATAGATTGGATCACTCTAAAATAAATAATCATTATATATGTTTTCTCTCCATGTTACATAAAGGGAACTTTATACATTATATTGATTTTTATTTTGAAAGCAATATCTATAAAATGTATACATTTATATACCATTTATTTATATATTGATTTTTTCTCCATTGGTACATAACAGATTTTTTTATCTATATTGGAAAAAAATAACATACACAAATTAGTAAAGTACATTATGATACTCAGAAAATTTCATTTACTTGTTTGCTTTGCTTACTCAGAAATTAAATTGTCCTTGTATCATAAAGTTCCACTTTACCAATTTCATGTAAATTGTCTATATGCAAATATATATAGAACATTTATTCTATATTGAAATTATGGTATTGCATATGTTATTGATGGCACCTATGCAAGGTAATTAGAGTGTGTCTTTAAATCAGCCTACTGTTATTTTGTCTATCATTATTATGAATAATTGTAAATATACCTTCAAGTTTTATTTTTATATACACTACTAGAAGAAGGTTCTATTAAAAATTGTATATCTCTAATATTCATCCAGTATGCAGTAACAAAAATGGTTTTAGGAACTTTATAAAATGACAATTTGATTTTTGGTTTAATGCTTGTTTTTTTTCTCTATTATTAATGCAGTCATATTATATTTATTAAGTTTACTTATGTTTATAAATAGTTTCAAATATTGGATTAAATATTAACTTTTAATTTAATTGCCAGAATACTTTCAACTTTATTATTACATTAACCATATGTATACATACAGATATAATTTTTTAAACTACTATATTAATTTCTAATATTGAATTGCAGTGATAAAAAATATTTTATGGACTTGTATTCTACTTTAATTTTCAGTATGCATAATTTAGCATTTACAATATTAATATCTATGATAAAAATTAAAAAAATATATACAAACATTAAAAGTATCTATTTTAGAGGTGTTCTCAAGAATTGATCAAAACATTGCAAATGCTTGGGAATATATTTGTATTTTTTATAACTGTCAAATATAGCTATACTACATTTTTATATTATATATAGAGAGAAATATTTATTTTATAAATGTCTGGGGGTCTTTACTCAAAACATTTGTACAATCAAATTTACTTGTAAGTTGCTACCATCATTGTATGTCTTTTCTCAAAACCATTTTAACTGGGTACTTCATAAGAAAGTTTGTGGGTAAGATGGTATGTAAGTGATTTCTGAATTTGGGCTTTACTCAAAGCAATCTGTAAATTTACTAGAATTTTTTACTTGCTAGTTTTGATTGTAATATTTAAGGTTGGTCTAGACCATTCGTAAGTACTACATAAATAATTTATAAATTGGTTTAAATTATTTTATATATGCTGTAATTAATGTTAACTCTGTAATGATAAAATGCTGACTATATATAACAATATTATATAATAAATTATTTGTAAAATTATACATATATAGCTCGGTATGTATAGATTTTTAATAAATAAATTTATGAAACAAATTTTTATTTATCATCTAATTGTATTTATAAGGATTCACAAAGTTGTATTGCTATATGGGGTGATTTTATGTTACTTAGATAAAACTTTTTTAGAATAAAGACTAAAAATACATAGATTTGATTAATTTACGAGGTATGAATTCTATTTTTTTATATTAATTTTGCAACATTAACAAATGTATAAGATTAGAAAATCTTCTTGCTCTGTTAAAATGAACTCTTTGTCTTGTTTATTATAGTAATATTCTTTTAACTTATGCTGTCTCCTGCATAGTTGCTTTGATATGAAATATATGTAATTTAATATTTTATTACAATATATTATATAAAATAGAAATCATATTTTTATAACGATTTAATCTCCCAAACAAGAATTTTATACGAATTGAATGTGATAAGTCATTATTTTATATTTTATAAATAACTGAGTTTTCTATGTCAAGTTTGGTTTCAAAATAAAGATAATGAAACATACTTTTATCTATATTACTTTTGACTTGCTTAAATTTATATAATGGGTTTCGAGAAACGCGATTTAAGCATTGTGGTACAAACATTTTATCTTTCATTGTAAGAAGCTCATACTTACAAAGGTTTTGAGTAAAGACTTTTGTATAAATATTTTTAGATACTACAAAATGTTATTTTCTTATTTTTTATAATTATTTATATTTAACTAAAATTATGTAATAGTTATGATTTTTAAATTGTTTTATTACCCATACAATTAAAAATACATTTATAATAAAACCTAAATTAATCCCAGTAATTATGTAATTAGACCCAATATATTATCATAATTTTGCATAACTATAAAAAAATATAGTGCTAAAATTATTACATATGAATGTAAAAAAAGATTAGTATTCTATAGAATTATAATATAAATTAGTGCAAATATGTATGTACATTATGTAATGTAATATGTAACCAAATTACCCTTTAAAAATTATTAGATCAATTATCGAAATTTTTTCTAAAGAAGCATTGATTACATCACTACTACACTATAAAAACTATTTTATCATTATAGATTTTTCTTTAAATTTTTAGGAATCCAGATAATACAATAAAAATACTATCAATATAATTATTCTGAGACTGAAAAAAATGATTCAATCAAATGTTTGTATATGTATGAACTGTTAATAAATTTATTTACCAATCAAAATATTCACAGGTTTTCTCAAAATGTTCCTGCAATAGATTTTTAATGTTATTTTTGAAAGACATCTGAGCAATAATGTTGTAAAACAGTGGAAAAAAGAAGCATTCTGTGTGAATAATTCACAATGTATTTGAATTGTACTTATTTTTAAAATCAATTCATTTAACCCTTAAAATGTTTCTGCTGTCTTTTGAACCCAAAACACTCTTTAACAATCTCTCTATATGAGTATAAACAGTTGTAACTGACTATAATTTATGACTTTTACTATTTTACTAAGTTGTATTATGTGTGTAAGTAAGTAACCAGTAATAAAATTTATCATATTTATATTTAGGTATTTATAAAGTTCATCTAATTGCATACAGCAAGTCTTAAGTGCAATATAAACCCATGGACAAATAAAACCAAAAAGGGTTAAGTGTGTGTCTTATTCATCAATACATTTTAACACGATGTCTCTTTTTCAGTTGCTCATAATGGGACTTGTAAAACAAGTGGAGAGTGAAGCTGAGTTTGGCCAGGAACTGCAGGCTGCAGCCACACATTCTGATGGTTCTAGGCTGGTGGTGGTGGACTTCTTTGCAACATGGTGTGGACCTTGTCAGCAGATTGCACCTTTTGTCAACACCCTCAGTCAGAAGTACCCCCATGTCACCTTCCTCAAGGTGGACTGTGATAAACTAGAAGTAAGTTTGTGTTCTTATGATTCTCCTATGTATCAATGATGGCTTCTCTAGTTTGCATGGTTTATGTTTTTCAATTATATAACTTCAATATTTTCAGGTGTTTTTGTGTAGTTTCTACAATTGTTTTTTGTCATATTTTTATTAGGAAAGTTTTAAATTAGGCCACTTTCTTAAATAAATAGCGAGCTAATATAAATTACCAGCTAAAATAGGAATACGGATAGCTGTGTAAATTAAAGGTACAAATTTAAAATAATTTTTTGGCATAAATAAGTTCACTGATTAGATTTATACTTTACTGTCAAATTCCACCATATTTATATATTATGAAGATTGTTACACATTTTAAAGTTAGTCTTGGTACATATCATTTAGTTGGTTTTCCAATGTTTCATATTTGTATCAGACTTATTCGTTCCCTCCTTCGTAGAGTGTGGCAGCAACCTACCAGATTAGAGCCATGCCCACTTTTGTATTCCTCCGAAACTCTGCGAAACTGGACTCCCTCAGTGGAGCCAATGCAGAGGCCCTGGAGGCCAAGGTCAAAGATCTAGCTGGTGATGCGGCCAGTGTTGAGGGTGATGGAGGGGTCAAAGGTCAGGTGAGTTCGTCATAAAGGGCCGGGGGGCGCTTTATCCTTCACGAGATTGTGGTTGAGAATTGTTTTTGTGTTGTTAATTTTATAATTATCCCATTTTGACACCAACAATTCTCCCTGAATCTTCCAGTCCTTCGATATGTCTTGTTGCCCTGTGTATCGCTTTTCTTAAGTCCTTTTCTTTATAATTGAAGATGGACCTGACCCCTTTCGTTAGCAAATCAGGCTGTGAGTGTCTCAACGGCTCTGATGAACACACTCTGGATCACGCTTTCAACAAGACTGGTGGTTATTTGGAGTCAGACACGGACGAACAGGTAGCCAGGCAAAGTCGAATTTAATCAACTTTATTTTAAGCGTATCTACTTTGCTGTTTCTTTTAGTTGATCCTTTATATTTCCTACAATCAAATGGTGAAGCTGCACTCATTAAGGTTAACCGCTCCAGCTGGTATGTTTATTTTGATATCTTACTTAATGTCATGTCATGTAATTAATTATTATATATTGTCACCATACTACTTGTTCAAACTTTGAGTAATACAAAACAGTATAGAGTATTTATTGTTACATAATTATAGTGTTTGTACATTTTCTTCATCCTAAAATTCTACTTTTAATGTAGATTCTGGTCCGAAGAATATTCGTTTGTATATTAACCAAACTTCAACTCCTGATTTTGATGCATGTGAAGGAACCCCTGGACTTCAAGATATTTGGTAAGATTCAGTTTAAATTCTTATTTCTTTTATTTAATCATTTACAAAGTGTTTCTTTTACAGTTTAACTCCTGATGATATGAAAGATGGAGTCATTATCCCTCTTAAATATGTCAAATTCCAGAATGTATCCTCCCTTACTGTAAGTCAATGCCCTTAACAAGAATCAAACACAATTTCGAATGTACTATCTGCTATCCTCATTTGTTTGCAGGTATTTGTGAAAGACAACCAGACTGGAACAGAAAGTACGCGTATAGATTATTTGAGTGTAATTGGCAGCCCAGTTAACACTACTAATATGAACGATTTCAAGCGGGTATGTCCTATTCGTAATATATTTTTAATATCGCCTTAATATTAGAGTTGTATGCGTCGATAATTTTGAATATTCATATTGTATCGATTGATTTCATAAAAATTGTCCACACAACAATATTTAAGTGTTGAGTTGTATTTCACGAATAATGAACGTCATATTAAATCAGAAATAGATAAATATAACAATTTTAGGAAAATAAAGGAAACACTGACAAATAAAGAAAATGTATAAAGTTTATGCATTATAATATTCCTATTGATTTATTGATTGTTTGTCTTACAGATAGCGGGCAAGAAAGGAGAGCAACACGCCTAATTAACTCTTACACATACATGTTCTTTCTGAAGACTCTTAACCTTATTGCTCTATTATAATTTATAGCTGTGTTCTTTTGGTGTTCCATTTTTCTATTGATATCCAGACAAATTGATAATAAACAGACTGATCATTTCATACTTCATACTTGTTTTTCCTCGACTTTATATTCTAACTTTTTTATCACGATAAAAAGTAATGATTGCGTAAGATTAGATTAGATATCGTTGATATTATGCACAAATGTTTGCTACAAATTGATTGCTTTATGTTGGGTGCTCGAAACTTTTGAATGAAAAGACGGCATGTAGAAATTTAACCACTACTATAATCAATTGTTTACCGACAGAATAACAGAATATTGTTTTAAATTTAGTTCACTACATATGCGATTATAATTTGATCACAGAATCCTCTTTGCATGACCCAATTAAGAGACCGTTCCCATGGGAACAAGCTGCATACTCCGTCGATGGTAGAAGATCACAGTTGCACATAAGATTAGAATGACAATCTGAAAAATACAAATGAACTACATTAAGTTGGACCATTAAATCAATTCGAAATAAAATTTAGTTTGGTTGATTATATAATTTTGAGTAATTTATTTAGATTGTGATTGTATAATAGCATGCCATGTACTACATCTTACTTACATCTCCACTTATAAACGGCAAAAAAATTGTTTTTAGATTGGTATGAGCTGAGGAACCCGTCACGAATATTTTGTCAAGAATTTTGTTTCTGCACCCCTTAAAGAGAAAAAATATACTCAAATCAATAAATACGTAACAATTAATAAACTGGATGATAAGGAAATTAAAGCGGACATCTTTATGCAAAAACTGATGGTTTAAAGGACTACATATCTTTAAATGAGCGAAGAATAGTTTTATTGAACTATATTAACAAAAAGTTTAACCGGAGTATCTTATTAATCATTATTATCAAACTTTATAATGGTCTTTACGTTTTCTTTGAGTTTCTTTCCGAGCAAATTGAAGTTACAAATATAACTAACTATCTATATAGTTGTAGTTAGGCTAGCTTTTAATCAAACAACATTTTATCAATAATTTGTGTGAAAATGACTCGTACCATGACTTCATGATATCATGATCATCAAATGAATTAATTAGAAAATTGGGTTACTTCTTATTAAGTACACACGATATCATTTTCCACTGTAGTTTTGCCCCTTTTACAATACTATACCATCTATGTATTTATTGATTAAAATATTCTTTAATATAACAAACAGTTTTGCTATATGCAAAATATAATTCTTTTAGTGACTGGACTGGACATTATACAGAGTTGATTTTTCCCAATTGAAAATTAACTAAAGATATAAAATGATATAAATATACCGATGGTAGAAAATGTTATTCTTTCACGAATGCCAAACGTTTATGAAAATGGTTACACTATAATTAAAAATATTAAACATTGCTTTTTTGTTTTAAACAAAATTTCCGGTTTTTATAAATATGTATATTATTGTAGTTTGTCGTACGATATAAGATTCTCTATTATGGTAAACTGTTCCACTAAAATCTTAATATAGTAAAACACGCATGTAAACTATCATATTATTTCTCTACATATCATTGCAAGAAACCTACATCTTTGTATAAATAGCTTTCATTGAGCTCAACAGCGCATTGGATGAGAGTGTCGTTGTTTTCAAGTCCATCAGATTTGCAGCAAGTCAGTGGAACTTGTAGATCTATCAGAAGTCAATTAAAATCAGGTATTACATTTTTACGAGGACCATAATATGTGACATATCACTTTGTGCTTGTAATGTTGCTATATAATCAGTAGGTATCTAATATAGATATAATTTACCTCGATGTTAATATAACCTCTTTGATATATTTTTCATTGCATTATTTTAATAAGGGTCTCTCAATTATAATAGTATTGTAATTAAATTATAAATAAATGTACGAATAAACGATTTACTTAATAATTAAATTTCGTCTTTTAAAATTTCCCTGCTCACGAAATAATCCAATAAATTAAGCAAATATTGAATAAAAATCAAAGTTCATCATAAATTAGAAATTATTTCTAAACAAAAATTATATTTTTTAATATAAATGTATTATTTTATAATTCTGAACCCACCAAATAAAAATAAATAAATAAATATAGAGTTTTAAAATGAACAAATCATAGATAATAAGCTTACCTACTACAGTTCCGTTGACAACAAAACTTCGGGACCATTTTTCCTGTTTTCCGTAATCTGTGTAGTTGTTCATTCCACAACAATTCAACTAACGAAATTATAAAATAATCAATTGCCATTGTATGTTAACTATAATTATAATTATTTCATTTAAAAAATAAGCATAAATATATCTGTTAATTTATCCAAATTATACGGACATTTCTAATTCCATTCTTCTCTAGATCTATGTATATTCAAAATAGTGAAGTATTGTCTAAATGTAGTTGAAGCAAAAATTTATATATTCTAACAATCCTGAAAATGTTTTACACTCTAATTAACAACTCCATTTTTATGTTTATATCATTCATGTTCAAAGATTTCAACAAATTAGAAAATCGAAGAAGAAACAATAAACTGTTTTTTTCTTTGGCCCTAATTATATCGATCAATAAATATTGATTCTCGCAATTCGAAATAATTTTGGCAATTAAGACGATTTATGAAACAATTAAAATACACTCGTTTCTAACAAAACAGATTTATGAGATCAAATTAATTGGTTCAAATTTTATCAGAAAATAACTCGAAATATTTTAATCATATTTAAAAATTAATTTCGCTTATTTAACGTAGTGTTCAGCGAAATAATATTATTGCATAATTACAAGTATTTGTTCATAGTTAACCAGAAGAGTTTCGAAATTAGTGGAGAGCACCCCAGAATATTTTGAGAAGGCAACGTCCAGTTTGTCCGACATTCCTTGCCTCAACTGAAATGTGTCAAATGTGTCCTTGTTCATAATTATTTGTGAGGTTATTGTTTATTAAAAATATAAATAGGAAACTATTTCCGGTTTCCTTCATAGAACAAAAGCAGAATGATATTGTTATAAATTCAGTTTTCTCACTTACATAATCCGAATTAAGATGAAGCAAAACTGTGGCAACCGAATTTGATATAACTGATAGCGTAACCAGGACCAAAAACTACGAAAACAAATAATATTGATTTATTATTGATATTGATTTATTATTGATATTGATTTATTATTGATATTGATTTATTATTGATATTGATTAAAACTTTTGTAATAGAAATAAATTGTAAAAATGGATTTGAAGGTAATCAACTTTAACCAAATTTATCAGAAATATTGAATAATATTCACTTATACGATTTTAAATGAGGGAGTAAATTTCTATTTTAGATTAAAAAGTAAAATTTTTAATAATTGTTCCATTTTATCAGATAAATTAATGATATTGTTCTTTTTAAAATAATTGTTTATAATCTGATTTAAAAAAAATATATTCTCT
>JAUZNC010019114.1:2190-42926 GCA_034780395.1 Vannuccia rotundouncinata
TGAAACATTGAAACATTGAAACATTGAAACATTGAAACATTGAAACATTGAAATATACTAATGCTACGCACTCGTAGATTATCGATGTACCCCTCAAATCGGTTATAGTTTTGAAGTATATCAATTGTATATAAGTTTAATCAATGAAGTAATATTCAAATATTTCAATAATGACTCGCTATAATGGCTTAAGTTAATATTATAGCGATAGATTTTAATTTACAAATTTGTTTATGATATTCATAAGGATATGGTTTTGATTGTTCACAACTAGTATTTGAATTAATTGTCCGGCTGTCCATTCAAATAGCCACTGCAAATTTGATACAAAGTTCGAGCCAAAAAATATGTTCTAATTTAAATAGAATTAGATTGATCAATGACAAATAGATTTATACTTGTTTCAAACAAATTTGTCAATCTTTAACGACCTATCTTAAATAATCATGACGAAATTCTAAAAAATATTTTATGTTACTTACAAGTAACGCAAAAATATTATTAGATTCTATCAGATTTTAGAATTTTAATTATAATACAAAGTAATTCACATTGTCATTTCAGAAATGACGAAATTAATTTTCATATGAGGAGATTAAATCGATCATATACTAGAAACTCTGATGTTGAATAGTATTTTTTTACAAATAAAATTTCAACAATTAAAAAAGTGAAAGTGTCTGTTATAACGATTTTAGTGCACAAAATGCTATAAGTTTCAATAAAAGTTTGTATTATTAAATAAAATGCCACGTAGCCATAATATGTTATATATGTTTTGTTCGAATTCATTAAGTTGTTTAGTTACTAGGAGGGAGTAGGGGGGGGGGGAGCTGTTGTGTTTTGTCTTTATCACTTTATCTGTAAATTTAATGGTATAATTTTACAAAATAGCCACGAACAACCACAATATAATTGTATATACATATTTAAGAATTAAAACTTTAGTTTCAAAAATGTTACAAAGGAACCAACAAATACGTACATCAATCGTTCTAAGCCAACGTCAAACTCCAAGTTTGCAATCAAAGTGGAGAACATGTGAGGTAAAACATGATGGATAACCTTACACTTAATAACGTAGGTTCTACAATACAATTCAAGTAGTAACAATATCAGACATAAAATTATCAAAAAATATTGCTAAGTCTGATCTGAAAAGTTTTGATGCGATTTTATCAATAAATGCTTTCATTTTATTATCACTATTTTTTGGAAAATGTCGTTACAAGTATAAAATAGAGTTTTGGAGCTAAGGTCAATATATTTACATAATAATTCACTATTTTCAAACTAACAATAAAAAGGTAACATACATTTCAATAATGAGAAAATATATTAGTAATATGTTTATTTAATTTTATCTACATTTTCAGTTAAATTTAGTTTTTAACTAAAATTAATACATACATTTTTAATTTTGTACTTCACAGTAACACGTCCAATTGTTGATCCATACCTTGGTTTTATTGAGGTCGATTTTTCACTTTAGGTTTCCTATGTCCACGTAGTCTTGTCCACGGGTTTATACAGGGTGTGTCAAAAGTATTTGGCGCTAAGACACAGCAATCAGTTAATCAATAATACTTAGTTATTAGAATCAAGTATTAATATTATCTTTAAATGTGTTTAAAATAAAAGCAGATGTAATGCACTGTAAAGCACTGTAAAGCACTGTAATGCAATACATATTGGAATTTTAAAATTTAATTTTATGAATAATATATTATATTGATTTTTTGAATTGTTCATAAATTTTATTAATTAAAAATAACGAAATGACAGTGTAGTCACCATTTTTTATGGTTGATATTATAAATCCAACCTTTACACACCTAATACAACATAGTAAAATAATAAAAATCATAAAATATATGGGCAGTTAAGACCGTTTATACTCAGATGCGGAGAGATTGTTGAAGTGCTTTTGGGGTCCAATGGATCCCAAAAACCGATTTAAGGTTAATTATTAAGGAGATTTATATTATTTATAAAAATGTATTTTAGATATAAAATTTGCGAAATTTATTAAATGCGAATGAATACATATTAATAGATTACATTGTTTAACTTTTTTTTACTAACAAAATAATGTATAACATGTGCATTCAAAAATTATTTAATAAGGAACAAATTAGGTGAGCTAGTATTTTCACAATCATGTATTCATATATTTATATTTTCCAGAAATTTTTACAAGCATAAAGAAATATGAATTGTTCCTTTATTTCAAGCCTGAAATACCGGCTTCATAGCCATCCCTTTTATTAATGTAGAAAAATTTATACTTATATAGTAACAATAATGTATAGATGAAATGCCATATACAAGGAAGGCATTTAAATTAGTACTGCGGGTGCGGAGATTTATAAAATTTTATATATCTGAACATTATATTAGTTAACACGTTATAAAAATGGAAACCTTCAGTCGCATACAAATTCCTTTATGGTAATACTTACAATATATACAGGCGAATTCACAATGAGTACAAAATTGCAAAAATGGGAACATTTTTCAGTAAGCTGGCCATCCAATATAGGCAACATATGGTGTTTATAAAGCAAAGGAAGCTACCCAGTGTCGACTTTAGAATTAAGTGCTATTGTGTTTATGTAACAAAAAGCAAGGCTGTAGAGGCTAGATACAACTATTTGGGAAATATTATTGAGTTGACGTAAAGAATTGTTACATTTCCAAAAATGTGTAGGATTCCTTTGAATGTATCAATTTAAAGTTGGTGAAATTTTTGATGCGTGTCTATCCCAATTATAGAGTTTATAATAAGGAAGCATATATACTGTCATTTACGTTTTCTCAACGTGTTAATTGTACATTTTTATGTAAATTTCTGAACCTGTATTTCTATACTCGTATTAAGAATAATTCGATAGGAATTTAAAAATATAAAAATTTTCAAGAACTTTTATAATATTTCTAACATCCCTATATCTATAGGTATAGATATTTCATGAAGACTCTAATTTAACGTCATTTAACGTACTTAAGTCAGAATTGATACAACCAAGAATTTCATTTATCGAAATTTATTCGTTAACTACCGCGCCAATTATGTCCACACAAAGTTACTCGATTTATGCATTGACGAGATATTATGCCAACCTGATGTGGAAGAACAGGCGGCCGCCTCTCATCACCACTTAACTCGGGGTAAACTCCCTTTGTGATTCCCTGACTGCGACAACCACTTCTTCTAGCTAAGTTGAATCGTGGAGAAATTAGGGGTGGAACCTTTGACCAAGTGTCCACACTAGTATTCAACGATATACATACGTAAGCGTTTTGGATCTGTCGGCTATTGAATTTGCGTGCTACATCATTTAGAAAGTGGTCATTGGGGCTACTCTTGACAGAATCTTGGACAAATTGCATTTACATACATTGAAACAATTACCCTCTTCTCGTCAGTCTTCTAGTCCGGCTTGCAAACGGTCAGACAGATTTTGGTCGGGAGAGTTCGACGGCTGCTTTGTGAGCGGATAACGGTGGTAGTCGGTGCACACAAATATATATTTAGTGTATGTTGAATAGGGGTCTAGTTGACTGATAATATAGGTTGCAAGATTAAGTGGAGTAGATTAGCATACTTGTCTGTAATAAGATTATCATGATTGTGGACGATGTTTTGAGCCCTTAGTAGTGGGCAAAATAATTTTTGCAATAAATAAACATAAATAAAACGAAAAGAAACGATTAGAATATATATATATATATAACAAATATTTAAATAATATAAAAATGGACCGTATAAAACATTTAGGTTGTAACATCTATATCTTGGAGGCTGACTTTGAAGACTCTATCCAATTTTAGAATATTCTTTTTTTGATGAAAACGATTATTTAAAAATTGAAAAATTATTGTTTAAAATAAAGTTACAGTTTCCAGACTTAATCATTTCTAGAAAAAAACTACAAATTCCAAAAATTTTATATTCTAATGTGAATTCTAGATGTTATAAGTATTTAGGGTAAAATTTATAATAAAAAATAAAGCTATTAATATTGATGAAAAAATAATATTTGTTATTATATCAAAATTAAATAAATTATAAATTAAAAATAATTCTTTTATTTAAAGTGTTACTAATAAAAAATATTTATGAAGAAACAATTAACAATTATTAAATAATAATTAAAATAAAAGTTTTCAAAAAATTTAAAAACATCTATTTTAAAAATTACAAAATGTAAAATAGTAGAATAGTTAAAATTTTAAAATGCAGCACATTTAGCTAATTTTAAGCTGCAATTTAGAAGAATTCTGCACTGAATTTTCTAAACACATTTATATTTTCTTTATGAAGTATATCTAAATGTATGTATCAATACATTTAACATATACCTATGTTACTATAGAATAGTTAAACAAATTTTATCCATAAAAGGTTATATAGACTTTATTGTATCTAATGTTCTATCCTGAATTGATAGTTTTCGATAGATATTTTTTAACATTAAAAAAGTAATTTTTACCCAATAAGCAAAAGACTCCAATTTAACTGAATACAATGTTTCGAATGATCTATTTGTTTTAATATCGTCGTATAAAATGCTCCCTATTAGGGTCACAATTAGGACCCATATCCAACTTGATCGGGAAAATCAAAGCGATTTTCAAAAGGAAGGCTTTTAATGTGTGTACGTCACATATCACCCCCAGTGTACAAGTCCCAACGTTATCGGCATTTTGTTTTTCGAAGCTCGATAATTATATACAAGACACAACTAGAAGCCGACCACCCGAAGTGGATGTAAGTGGCACCACCTGCAGAGAAACATTTCCTTTTCAGTATTATAAGGTGCGTTTAAATGGAAGAGGATTGTTTTGTTAAGAAATAAAAACAAACTCATATTCTCTCTAGCATTATAGCGATGAAGAGTGGGAAACTACAGGCCATTTTACCTTACATCCAGAGTTTAACAAACTTGGAAAATCAGATACATTTTTCAAATAGATTTCTGCTATTTATGTTTGCATTAAGTGTAGTTGCTATTTTTCTTTTGGAGAGACCTTTGCTACACTGGATTTGATTTCTCGTCACATTCAACAATATTCCAAATGTTATAATTTTACTGCTTTCAACCGGTGTTTGTATATTAATCTAAAAAGATGACGCTTGGAAAAAAGATCTTCTATAAATATACACTCCAATATAGTCTCATTTCAAGCTTTATTAATGTAAGAAATATATCTCTATACACTATAATAATCTTATATAGGGTATATATTCAACAGATTGGATAATCATGAATATTCTGTTGTTCAATAATTTTAATTCGCAACCCTTGTAAAACCCTTGTATTTTTATTGTCTTTATATAGCTTAGCTTTTAAAATTGTTTGCTAAAACCGGAAATTTAAAACACATTTCCCACTTTCGAATAACGTCATAGGGATATATAAATATATATTCTTGGAAGCCTGAATTAGTTAAATTAGTTAGTAAAATATCTGGACTTATTTACAAAGTTGATAAAAGCTAATATAATTTAGGAAGGGATTATAATAAATCTCATTTGAAGAAAGAATTAATCTAGAGTTATAATACCCTCTACAAATAATTTAATTATTGCAAATTTAGTTAAATGAGATCCGTTTGACCATGTTTTTGTTTTTTGTTTGTAAACTGATTGATGAAAATACGTCATAGAACTTAATGATTACTATAACAAAACAAGATAATTGGAAATTGGTCAAATTCAGTTCACAGCTACATGAATAACGGTAATGTATATAGAACAAAATAAAAAAGAAATGTAAATGATCCACAAAATAATGCATATAAATAATTTAGAAAAAAAAATTGACACTTTATTAAAAAAGATTATAATAATATATTCATATTAAACATCTGAAATACATTATTTGTTAAAATTTATGTTTTACATTTATATTGCTTTAGACTTTTAGTTTATTTACATAATTATTCTCATATATATATATTTTTAAACTTTAATACGTATAATAACGTAAAATATAATTGTATATCATCCAGATTAACCTCCCATATAACACAATTTAATATATTCAACTATTCAACTTTCGAATTATGGATCCATACTATTGTTACTATAGTAGTATTTCGTGTATTAAATATTAACTTTTAGATTTTATATAAAATAGGTATATAATTCGGTTTTGATTTGAGTCATATTTTTAAAGTTTGGATTAACTTATGTTATTAAACTTTTTGAATACGATTCGATAATGTAATATAAATAGATTTTACTTTTAAAATTTATGATTTATTTATTTTGTTAAAATTATTAAAATTTAATATTAGAAAGGTAAAAACATATATATTTATTATAAATATATTTAATAAAACTTTTAATCACACGCAACAAAACACAACAACAGCGTGCCAAAGAAGTTTGTGACGAAGATACACAAATACAGATAAGTTGGAAGCTGGCTTTCATCTTTTCACATGTCGTGATTGCCTCCGGGTTGTAAGACTATCTTACAAAGATGGAAGGACGTGTCTTGTTTTAGGCCTACAGATGAGAGAGATGAGACATAATCCTCAGTCTCAAGGAGGAGTCAAAAACTTATCTTAAAAATTATATTTTGCAAAGAAGGAATAACATTTTGTGGATATTAACGGCATAAATATATAAAATATATAGTTGTATTGAGGCTGCAGTATAATAACCTACTCGAAAGCTATAGTCTGTGCGTGCACTTCTGTTTCCTGAGGGTACTCAACGCAAAACAAAAGACTCAATTTTCATTACTTGTCTGTTGATTTAACACATAAACTTTGATACATAATATACAAATTGTATTATACATGCAAAAATTCTAAGCATATGGTAAACCAACAAAATAAATATATTTCAACATTCAATCAACCGTTAAGAGCAAAAATGCTAATTTTGTTACTTAACTGTAATATATTTATATATATATATATGAGCTGACGACATTGGAGGTAATGACCACAAATACTAACTGATATATTGTGAGTATATCAGAGAAATTATGTCTTGGAATATATCTTACTTCCGTGCTGTTTACTGAACCATAAAAGGGTATTGGAAATTCCACTTTACCAAGCCAGGGATCAAAGACCGGACAAATTAAAAAAAGGAAACTTTAATTTACTGTTCACAATATTGCGTCCCTCCCCACAGCGACTTCTTCAAGAGGGATCAGCCAAATACAATTGAAAAGGGGGGGGGAGACCTTTCGTGCAGAAAATGAACATATAGAAACATTTAGAAATGGATGTCAAAATAATTCTTCTCTTTTCAATGTGGAATTGTATTGTCGTAAATATTTGGAAGTTTGCTATCATCAGAGTATCTGAGAAACCGCCAGTTGTTGGGTTAGTTACTGTCCGACGGATTAATACTAAAATTGACATTTTTAAAAGGAAACTTTCTTGAGACAATATATGTTGATGTCTATATCCTTTCAAAACCATGCGGACGCTTAAAAATACAAATGAATTATAATTCCTTCGGATTTCTATGGCCATAATTATATTTTCTAACATAGAAATATTGTTTTTAAAACAAAAATATCTTAAATCAATGAAGGAAATAAGCAGTGACAAGTTTATTTAATAGTTACTTTTTTTGTCCTACTTTTACTACCCTCTAAATAGAACTATATAAAATTACCCATTGCACAAATAAACAATATTACTATAGGTATAGGTGTTTACAATTTTCAACTTGTTATTTCTCTAAAATTCCAAATTATGAAATTGATATCAACTTTTTGTAATGAATAAATACAACAAAAATAAAGCAATCGTGATACATAAGAGTTGGTGACACGTTACATTTATGTTTTACACAAAATTTACCTGCTTATATAAATATGAAATAGTCTATATTTAAATGTCTCATGTATCAGTTAGGAAATGCTACATCCCATATTGTCATTCGATTTACCCATAAAGGAATAACAATATAAGCTCAAAAAACCCCCGACACAAAATCTTAGTCGATTACAATAAAAATGTAAACGATGCCAAATTGCAGTCTTTCAAGGGTGGCTGAGCAAATGTGTTTAATTGTCTAATTTATAACATTAATTAGTTCTTTTCTCGTTCTGCACCTCCCTATATTATATAATATACAACGAAGATTAAAAGATGCGAGCCAAGAAATCTCTCCTTATAGAAAGAAGACATGAAAAAACTAGTATTTGTATGCGTATAAAGTTTTTATAAACTTAAAGAAAGCTTTGATGGATTGAGTTTCTGTAAGTTCTCCATTAAATTCTTCGCCGTTTAGATTGATTTAAAATTTGTACTAAAATTGTCATAGAGCCAAGAAAAATTAGACCGACTTTATATAATCCAGATGAGATCCAATGCAATTCTTTTGAGAAACATTGAGATGTGGTCAACAAAGAGACCTATTTAGGTCGTATTTAAACATTCTTCATCATAAAGGCTGGGATTTCTGTTAGACACGAATAAACATTAAGATACAAAAAATATTTGATTATTATCATAGAAGTATAAAATAAGTGACATATACATTAAATTAATAATAATAAATTATTTAATAAAAATTAAAACGGAAGTTTTATTTGAATTTTTTTATAAACAATATTTGAAAAAAATGTTTGAAATTTGATTTTATATTTTAGTAAATGAAATAGTTTATATTTTGTTTAGACAAATTGTTTGATAAAAACAATCGTAATGATAATTACGGGATTTATTGTAATTTTTAGTAAATAATATTATTTTATAGTCCAACACATAAAAAAGTCATTATACTTTTTATATTAAAATTATTGGAATTAAGGTGTGAACATTCTAAATAAAAATTTATTCAAATATTGATCATTTTGTTATTTATTGATATATAAACTGTCCTAAAAAAAAGGGGTAGTGAGAAAATTTATTTGTTCGATATATTTTACTAATCTTTAAACTGGTGTACATGCTTTATTTATTTATCGATCGGTCCTATATTTTAGTATGATGTGCGCTATGAAATTCTCTTGGGGATAGGTGCCAACAGACAGATTTTTATTCGGAGATCCTTCTCTGGTCGCACTTTTAAACTGACACTTATCTGACTGGGTAAAAAACGGCCTTTTTCAATTTTTTTAAAATGGCGCCGATTGGTAACTAAGCAACTAACGAGCTTGAAGTTTTAATATATAGTGTAGAACTTCAATACCTACATTTTTGTAAAATGTTTTTTATTGATTTTATCGATTATCGTCTTGGCGACTTCAAAAAACCAATTTTGGTTAAAATGACACGGTGCTGACAAACTGAAAATTTGAATATGCCGCTTTTTTAAAGTAGGTCATTGGTTACCATGACAACTGGGATTATTGAAGGTAATACATAGATGTACCCTCACGCCAAATTTCATAAACATCGGTGACTTGATCAAATAATCAAGTCATCAATATGTAAATATCGAACAAATATCGTCTGCATTCAACAATATATTTTATTTATCGCAAGATTTACCAAAAAAAAATAATTTTGACTAACATCAAACAGGGTGCCCTACTGAGACTGATATATTTAAGAATGTCAAATAATATGAATTTGAAAAATACTGGATATTTAAATAAAAAAATAGTTTATTGAACTATATATATAGATTATTTTCAGCACGGGGACATGACCCTCCCTCCGCTCCATTAGGATATATGTGGTTTCTATGAAAACATTAAAAAGTTTGTGCTAAAATATAATAATTCACAACTATTTTTATTACAAGAATGACGGATATTGGCAATTAAATCATAATTTCTTTGTTATTATATAAATTAAAAATGGATTTCAAAATATAATAATATTGTCATCTTTATATTTATATTTAAGAAACCACTATTATAGCGTTACATTCAAAAATTTAAATTTGGAATAAAACACATTAGAACTTATTAAGAAATTGTATTCAAATGGATAACCATAAATCAAAACAGCTTTTGTTTTATATGAATATATTGAGAACTAAAATCTATTTTTTAAACAAATATTTTGTTTATGACTAAGAAAAGACACTATTCATAATAATAATAATAATATTAAAGATTAATTATTTATTTTAAACTACATTCAAAACATCACAAATATTTATCTAAATTTTGAAGAATTATTTGTTTTTAAATCGAATTTTAATAGCTTTAAAGCTTTCAAACTTTCACATCGGACGTTTTAGACATAAATAAAATATATACAATAATAATAATTCTTCTATCAACTCTGAATTGCCCCCTCCCCACTTCCCCTTTTAAACAATAAACACGTTTGCTTCAATCCGGAACTAAATAAAGTTTTCATTTTGCTATAATTCCCAGATGAAAACCGATACTTGGTTACCACAAGCAAGCAACTATTTTCTATAATGGCCTCTGATTTGCGATGTTTACGGATTTCGACCAGTCATATAGCGATAATAAATTAGCCAAGAAGGGATTGAAAATGGGTGGAGATCGTGATTTAGGATTTCTCTGTTCCAGTGAAAACTTTTCTGACTTCGTCTTTTGATTTGTAAGAAGCTTAGAGCAGACCATTCCTGAACAGCTTATAAGAGACCTCGATATATAGAAAATAGGGACAGAAAAACAGTTTTTAAGAAAGAAAAACAGTTTTTCAAAAACGGCCGAGACGAAAATTATTTGCAAAACTGCTTCAACGAGCTGCGATACGACTAAATATTCACTGGTAAGGAAGTAGAAATATTAAATTATTTTTTTAAATGGTTGAAAATTGAATAATTTTTTGGTTTCAGGAATAGAAATAGTTTGGTAGTCTAGAACAGTTGATCTTTTAAAAATATTAAGCTGGTAATAAAAATCGTTTCCTTTATTAAGTACTACTGATGACTTTAAGTTTTTGTCGAGTAGGATTCAATAAGAGATGCGTAAAGTGCGCGTAAATGTATTTTTTCCTTTCCTGAAATATTTTGTAAGATTATCATACCTTATTTAAATATTTTAATCTATTTTCTCGTGATTTTTCCTTCAGATTATACTTGGTTCCTTAAATAGTATGATTTGCTCATGAGCCTTCCAATTCCTGCTACCTTCCCGTCAAACGTTTCACCAGACTGCAAAATCAAGGGCCTTGAACCAGCTCCAATTACTACTTGCACTGAGCCTCTTTATCCCATTGGCAACTGTATCCCCTGGAAACCTTACGAAAGCATGCATGCGGTCAACCCCTACCCCCCCATGCATGAGCGAGCCCAAGGTCATCACTTTTTCAGCCCCGGTCTTCCCGGCGGTCCAGGAACTCCCTCGGCTGCCCTGTCCTCCTTATATTACTCGCATCCGACCTTCCAAAGTCTCGCGGCTGCAGGACTCATTCTCCCAGGGTCTGAGGCCTTCTTCAAGGCTAGCAGCGGCTCTCAGCGCTTCCCCCCACCTCCACCTGGACTCTCCCCAGCGTCTTACTTCCCGCTACCTACCCCACCAGGACCGCTCGGTATTCCCCGGCCCGAGCAAATGTTTCGAGGTCTACCCGAGCTCAACCATGGATCCCACGTCTTCTTTCCTAACCACTCCGGGATTAATCCCCTCTTCACTAATCCGCGCAAGGGAGCGTCACAACTAAGCCACAATAACTCTCACAAATCGATATCTGGGCCACGATACAATCGGCCCTCGCTGGAAGGGCTGGCTGCGAGTGAGCAGGCACAGCTTTCATTTACAAGAAACTGCGAGGAGTCAGAAGTCACTAATAACGTCTTTAGTAACAATTTTGAGGGAGACGAGTGCAGGGATTCCTACACAAAGGGGACGCTTATTAAACTCGCCAACGGAGCTCTAAGACGAGTAGAAGACCTGAAGACCGACGATTTTGTTCAGAGTGTCGAGAAACATCCAAAGTTCAGAATGATAACAAGTACAGTTCAGCGAATTGAAGAGAACCACACAGACCGAAATGCCAGAATAGAACTTCTCATTGAAAAGAGCAAAAAACAGGTAATTTCATTAATACAGTCTCATTTAAAACTTTTATTCTTTAATAGTGAATAATTTTTAAATATTGGAAAAATTCAAGAAAAATATAATAAAACACACCAAAATTAAAAGGATAAAACAAAAAATAAATAATAAAAAGAAGTTTGTCTGGTAACCCTTATAGTAAGTATACCGTTTAATATTTAAATCAATTTTGATTATTTTAGTTTTAACTTTTTAATTTTAAACAAAGAGCAATATTTTATACTTTGATTGTATTTTACCTCTAGTTTTATTTTGCCATACTCCGTAATATTAAAAGCTAAAGTAATTATTTAAATATAATTGTTAAATTTAGTAAAATATTTCAATTGAAATATTAAAAACTTTTGATTTATTTTTAATATAAAAATTATACTATTACCATTTCATGTACCATAAATAATAAATAAATAAATAATGAATAAAATAAAATAATTTGTTTTGGTTTATATATAAATATGACTCCTCAAGATGTTCACAGATAAAGTATATAATTCAAAAACTTTATTTGTCAATCTACAAATAAAAATAAAATCATTTCTGGCTAGATGGAAGAGTATATATGCAGTAAGCCTTATAAATGAGCTTTAATCCAACAAATAATTCAATTAAGCATCTTTGTATTCCTCAAAATAAGCCAATTTGTATTCACTTTTCGACAAATTAAAATGTGTAGCTTATCAGGTAGTTCTATTTTCTCAGTGTTACAAACAGTTTTGTATGCAGTTTTATCTACAAAAGGATTATTTCCATACAGCTTTGGATAATTACAAGCCCTTGTTGTAGGCTGGATTTCTCCAACTAATTGAGCATTGTGAAGTGATGTTGTTGCAGGATAGACCCCTACTGAGCGCTTATAGAGGCTGAGACTTCTATTATATTCCAATTATGGAGTTCAAGATTGTGACAATATTTCCTTATGATAGTTTGATTTGGTATCAGAATGAGATATTATATAAATGAGACTGTTTGATTCAACAAATATATTTACTGGTCAAAATAATTAATGGTTCTTAATAAAGTTTTGTAAGATAAACGATTGTTTGTTGGACCTATTTTTGTGATTAGTAATTATTTTGAAACTGTTTTCTTAAAATTTTTTGTTATTTGAATAAATAAATAAATATATAAATATCCATTTCTATGTTCAGAAAATGCATCCATGACAATTTTATAGCATTTCACAGAAACATATCATGGAAAAAACAATTTTAAATAAAACTGCAGAAATAAATTAAGAAACACTTCTATTCTATAAAATCTAGTAAAGCAAAATATAAATAAATTTATTAATATAATTTTTTTGATTTATCTTCCTAATCTTATAACATTGGTCACAATATTCTTAATTTATAAGAGTTTCTTGATTATACTCCTTTCTTTAAATCGCAATATTGAAGCAGTGCTAGTCCCGATACCTTTAAGTTCGCTGCAATTTAGAAATTCATTTTTTTATTATTTATTGTATTATAGCGAAAAATTCAGTTTGATAGAAATTTTTATATTTAAATAAAGTACTTTCATTCAGTATAAAATAATTAGAGATGAAGAACACAAGCTCATAATCTAAATAAATCTTATATCAGTGACGTATTACAACTACAATTATAGAAACAACACAATCAACATATTAAGGATAACAATAAATCGATTAAAAAAGTTAAGTTGGATTAGTAAAATAGTCAGACACGTTTCCGTTTTCAATGAATTGAAACTTTAAATATTCTTTTCAATACAGATTAATTAATTATTTTTCTATTATTTTCTATAATTTAATAACTTTAATAACTTTTCTGAATTTGCGACAAAAAATATTTAAATAATGATTTAATAGTTTGATAGCTGACAATATAAATGATTCCTTTTTATTGACTATACATATCGAAACAGAATTAACGAATACCATACTTATCAAATCAATCATTTTTTAATTTTTTTTGGTTTTCATGCAACTTACTGAATAGATTAGAAGCCGCCTTTTTGATGTCTTACACAATTGAACAAAGTCAAAAATCCGTTTTATTTTTCCTTTGGCATTTGTTGTGAGTTTAACTTCGTTTATTTTATAATCTTTAAAGAAGACAATCTCTTAACAACGCTATCACCAACAAAGAAATGACCAATCTCCCCTTTATTCTTCAACAAACACAAGATTAAATAAAAAATTGCTCACATGCTTTAATATAGTAAAAAAAACTAAAGTTTCCTCGTTTACAAAGAAACCAAATTTCTTTAATATTCTATATTATAGTGGTCTCTTTTACTGTACAATTTGTTTGTACACATAATTGTTTAGCTTCAATGATATCGTTAATGTCAGATGTCTAAATCTTTCGGCGTTAGAGCTAGACTCTCCGTTAAATTAGTTTTTGTGGTTTAAATTAGCTCATTTTTATTTGAAAGGTTGTATCTTATGTGTATGTAGCATTTTACAGAATCATATTTCTGTACTGGAGGCATCTGTTTTGCCAACATAATTTGACTATAAATTAATTGTATTTTTAAGTTTAAATATTAAAAAAAATAATAATTTGAGTTGAAAGAAATAATATTTCAATACGAAATTAAATTCTTTATTTCTGAAAGATTGTAAATAAACTGTTAAATTAAGTTCATAAAAATATTCTTATTAGAAGTAGATGTTTATTTTAGCATAATTTTTATTCTTGAAATGTAGCTACTTAATATACCAACCTCTGTTAGTATTCCTCTACACGTTACATTGTATATTTTGAAAATAAAATAGCAAAAATTCGTTTTTACTTACTTACATTAACATAACAAAATTTAAACTCTAAAAATGCGAAAATAATGGAATAATGTATCATTCTAACGCTATTTAGGTGAGACATAAAGATATTTAGAATATATGATCTTAACTCTATATTGCATCATTTTGACTATAAAAATAACTACATACGTTGTGCGCATTATATAAATTATTTTACAACATTAAACATTCATATATTTATAAAAACGTGATTTAAAACATATTAGCTTAAAAATTGTATTACAATATTGGATATTATAATTTAAACATCCAATCTTCATAATTTTTACAATTTTCGTTCTTATTAGGTCGTTCTTGAGGTGAAGACCAGTCAGCCTTTCTTTGTCCTCAATCAAGGCTGGGCCTCCTGTGATCCACGCAAGGTCTTTGACCGCTACAACCTCCACTGCAAGCGCCTAGAGGTGGGCGATGTCTGCATCTCGCTAATACGACGACCGTCGTCGCGCATCAAGGAGGATATTGACAATCGCAGCGAGCACACACGAATGAATCTGTCACAGGATGAAGAGGGCCCGATGCCAGGGCTTCAGATCACAACCGAAAAGAACTTTTCGAAAAAAACAGGGATGAAGAATTGGACCCTGCCCGGTTCACCTTTGTCCAAAGGCAACCCCAAAGACCTGATTTCGACAAAATGTCATGGTCCGACGTCGTAATTGAAAAAATAAAGGTTTATTGTAATCGTCAAATTGTTTTTTACGAATCAACGACACACACATACTTCATGTACATATTAGACCATTACGACTGGAACTGTTTACTATTGTTAATAGTATAAATTATTTCGTTATAGTATTTGATGTCATGATGTTAAACTATTTTTTTCGGACCGTCACTTATGTTAATAGAAAATTATAGTTTTATTATCGCTTTACTGATACTGTTTGGTACAACTAAGTATGACCATAACAATGTATTCAAATTTAAAAGTTAAAAAATAATGAACCTTTTTAATAATTAAAATGATTTGGCTCTATATATTTGAATCAATTTTTAAATTTATTCTTCTCAAATTTACAGAAGATTTTTTCACCCAAATTTTGATTATAAAAATAATGTCGAAGCAAATTTTTAAAATTTTTAATGTTAATTATAACTGTTAAACAATTTTGAAATGAAACGCGATAAAACTTTAATTTCCGATTTTCGTACAGTTTGCACAAAAATGATATAATCCATTAATTAAAGAAGAAAGAGTTCTCACGAGTAGCAATATGTACACCATAGCATTATACTGTTATAAATATTGTTTTTTCCAAGCAAAACCAACCCAATTCGTCAGTATGCCCCCTCCCCTTTTTCCATTGATTATGATAGTGTACTGAATTCATTATTGTTATTGTTTAGATTCATTTGTTATTTCTATTTATTTTATATTTAATATCCTTTTTCAAACTTGGAAAAAACATTACCTTGTTTTCATGCTTTGAATAAATATTTTATGTCGCTGTATTCCAAAGATCTAAAAAATAAATGTATTTATAAATATGTATTTATTTCAATCTGTTCTTTAAGAATATTTCATGAATAAAATAATTTATAAAGTTAAGCTTGTTATATTTTTGATTAACGTATTTCCCATAATTAGTTTAACATTGCAAAATTAACAGATTACTCCATTTAACAGATATTAATATTCATTCTTTTATTTCATTAAATCTCGCTAATTTATTAAATCAAAATGTTTTCTCAATATTCACATTAATTGTAGAGGTAGCTATTTCAAAACATGGTCAGTATGTTCACGACGTGATGTTATCACATAGACTATATTTGTTATATGGAATCATTGTGTAGATTATTATTGGTATGGAAATTGAATTGTTTCGAATCAATCGCTAAAATACATTTGTCTTCCAAAATCCTTAAGTAATTAGCTACTTGTGTTAATTACAATTAGCATAATTATATTAAAACAATTGAATTTATATGACAATTTTTATGTAATAAAATGTAGCATGATACGTAGTTAAACATTACTAAATATATCGAAATATAATCCCATTCATATAACATTGCATAAACTTAAAACAAAATTTATACTTCATTTTGCAGGCTTATTTATGATAGAATATATAAAAAAAAACATTGAAAAAGAAACAATAATCAATTTTGTTATATCAATTGATTCAAACATGTAATGAAAGATTGAATGATCCTCTATCTACTATTTTTGTTGAAGAAAAATCTTTAGTGGAGTGAATAAAAAAATTAAAATACATTTTTAAAAACAAATACGTTATATATAGCAGTTATACAAGTCTTGAGGCAAGAATAGAAATGCAGGTAATGTGGCAATAAAGTCAGTTTCTTCAGAAAGTTTTCTTTAGAGGTGTTGTAGATGGTTCCTTCGGTAGCACAGTATTTAAAAAAAAATATTCAAGTCACTATACCATCTAATAAACTAGTCATAATACCAATCATCATATAAGTAATTATATCAATTATTAAACCATTAATTTTTAAGTAATTAAACTACTCACTATACCAAGATTTAATCATTTTTTAAATTAGAAACTATACCTCACTTGGAAGAATGTATGATGTTATATCTCTAACCATTGATATAACAAATAAACCTAAAAACTCTCTTTTTAGAATTATCTAAAACATTTTGAATACACTTTTTAAACTTTAAAATGAAGAAATTTTCAGATAAAAAATCGCAAAAAACACACTTCACTCAGAACTGTCAACAATTTTTATGTTTTTCAACTTCCTAGTGTCATGGAGGCCTTGTTGGGGGTTCTTTGGAAATTGTGAAATGACCGCAAGGCGAGATGAAGTGTCAGACGTAACCACAGCAGCGGCTTCCTCTTCTATCTCAGAACTGGACACAGCTAGGGTTCGCGTATCAGAGGGAAACACAGATCATGATAAAGCTTTTCGCTTTCTCTCTGCACATGGTGTATAGGTTTACGTATTCCAGTGGAAGTCGTGACAGGGGCTAGAGGGCAGGGCTTCATCTACATCTCCTCATCCATCCAGGAGAGCATGAGTGGGGATCTGTCACAATTGTTGAGGGAGAGCGCAGCGCGGTGGAAGTGTAGGCCGGTTTGAAGCCGAACAAATGAATTGTTGTCTTTTTGTGAAACTTGCCGTGATGGAATGAATGTCTTAATATATTCTGAAATATAATCTTATATATAAAGAATTCTTAAATAGAATTATTGCTTCAAAAGTTTTTATTTATTTTTCGATATCATTCATTTAATATATTAAACAAAAGCTTATTTTATATTGAATAGGTACTTAAAATACAATCCGGTGAATATAATTCGGTAAATTAAATTATGAATAATTAATGATTAGTATCAAAAGTTTACCAGAGATTATTTCATGATTTTGTTAGTAAATATGATTATTTAGAAATGAGAAACGGAGCAGAAAGATTAAATGCACTTAAATGGTTAATTAATAATATATTTTCCATTAATTATTTTAAATGAATTTATAGTTTTCGAATAACCACTTTTAAAATACGGTATTATATATTTAAATACTTTAATTAAGTATTAAACATTTCGTAAAAAGAAGTTATAACTCTAAAAATTTAAATGTTGCGAAAATCAAACGACCTTCTATTTGAAGATCTTTAACTTATATTCCGACTGGTCAAGAGCTTTATACATGCATGTCAATTTTGTAGTCTTAGTGTACAAGCCCTAGTAGAAGCGCGTACAACACGCAACCCAATTTGTTACATTTTCAGCTGTCGAATTTAAGCTTGAAATAAGGAAGAGCGATGCTCAAATCGAGAAAATAAAACGGAATGGAGAAAGCAGACAACGCGCTGCCCTCTCTTCAGAAGTGTGAAAGTTTTTTACGCTTCGCCGCGGACAAAACGATCCATGGTCATCTCCGGAAAGGTTAGAGAGGCTGGGGTCTCGTGAGGAGAGTAATTAAGCGGCTACGTCGCACTGATGGCCAGGGAAAGCGCAAGTTTTCTCGAATTTCGCGTCCAATTTGCACGCAGCCAGAAACATGAGAGCATCCCGCAGATGTCTGTGGTGTGTGTGTGTGTCTATATTCGTAGAGAATCTCCTCTTTTACACTCGCACTCACGATGTATTGCAGTGCCTCTCTCTCTCCTTCATGTCTTCCTCGTATGTGCTGAAGCTCCTCGTGATTGGAACCGCTAAGAGGAGACTGAGGCGTGACTAGAGATCGTCAAGAGGGTGAATTCGGGGAGATCTCGGAGGGAGTTGAGTGTCACTTGGGCAGAGACAAGAGGAGGGGTGTTAGTGGGGATGAATTGTAGAAATTGTGAGTATAAAACTATCTAAAAGAAATGTAGTTAAAGATTCACCAAGGTAAAATGAAGAAGTATGATGTTTACAGACTGAAAATTTAAAAGTAAAAATATTTTTAAACTTAATATATATTTATAAAATTAATCTACACGTTAACATGTAAAAGGACATCTTATCTTGATAAATGTATTGAATAAATAATAAAATGGAGTATTACATTATAAACTCAGCATATTTACAAATATTGTCAAACAAGATTCCAAAATGTAATTTTTTTTAAATACAAAATATTTCAGTGATTCTATTGAGATTTATATATTAAAAAATGTCCACATAAAAATGTCTTCACTTTTTTAAATTCAAGTTTCAAAAATAAAATTAATACATTGTATCCCAGGTTTCGAATGTCCATTGTTAAACACTAACTCAGATTCTAAAAGCATGTCTTTAAATGACGTGTATACTTCTGCTAATGACTGACTATTAGTTTTGTTGTAGATTTTTAAAAGTAAAATATCGAAAAGGAATTATGGTATCTTCTTTCACTTCAACACGGTATACAATTTTCACATTAACACCAGCTATATACTACTGTAAAGTCTAACTATTATTTAGTGAATGTCGTGTTTAAATGTCATGGTAATCCTTGGGGATATGATCAGTTTATATTTACATTTAAAGATTTGAATTAATACGTAATTCCATATATGATATAACAATTTTGGAAATAAAACAAAGTAGATTTATTACTTTATAATTTCAGACAAGTGTATTTTGATTACGAATGAATTACGAATGAATTTGACAGATTAGAATTTAAAATAAAAATAAAATTAGCACATGAACAAATAGATCATCTATATTCCTAATATTTTCATAATAAATATATTTTTTTTGCGAGATAGAACCTAAACAAGAATAATAAAAGGACAATTTCGACAAAGTATTGATAATTAATAATTAATTTTGTGGGCTGCAGGTTGGATCAAAATGGAATTCTTGTAAAACAAATAAATTAGAATTATATATTTTTTGTAACATAACATTTTCAATTTCACTAAAAACATCATCTACAGTGTATCCCCAATAAATCACCAGCACATTGTTTTTTTTTCATTAAAAAATAAATAATAATCTTCAAAAGGTTTACAATATTTATAATATTTACAAAATTATAATACATTTTATTTAAGAAATGTTCATTTGTCATAAGGATTATTTTTTTTTCAATACACAAACGCAGCCAGGCTCATCAATAATGAAATCCACCATCTTTTTCTCTAACATAATGTATTCAATAATTGTAGTATTGTTGCAATTATACGTACTCTTGTATAAGGCCGCTAAAATTCCAAATTCGACATGTACATTAGAATATATATAATTCAAACATTTTTAATTGTTGGGTAAATCTATTTGAATTATAAATTAATGTAGGTATTATAAATTTAAATTTATGGAAATGTTTCATCGAGATCAATAAAAACGTCATCCATGTAAAGCAATTTTTTTCAAGTACATAGAATACCATTTGAAACACTTATTTTTATCAATTTCTATGTTGTAGTGACTTATGCGATACACTGTAGATATTTGTAATACATCATCTAAAAAGTATCAACATTCGCATATTTAAAACTTGTCTATTCACTCTACTGATAAGTAGTCTTAGAATGTAATATCAAAAAATAATTAATTATCAAGGTACATTTTCATAAATATATTCCATGAGTGACGAATTCAGAAGGGGCAGGTTGTCTCTTGAAGGAGTCATTTAGAAAAGTATTAACTTAAAGATTCTGAAATCCATGATGAAAATTGATCGGAAATAAAAAAAATAATGTTTGAGACAGATATTTTGGAAAAGACTACAATGATCCCCTTCCCTGATCCTGAGTTTAAGCCAAAATACTCCCCTCTGTTTATTTATTTAGTGTAAAAAATAGGCAACCCTCCCGCTTATTTGGCCCACCAGAGCATATAGCGATTGTGACCAATAGTTGTATTATTCTGCAATCTTTGTTACTAGTTACTGTGTTGGTATTTTCTGTTGGGTAATCTGAAACTACTATTATTATATTTCTAAGTATATTTGATATTTTTTCTATATAAATCAGATTAATGCTACTTAAAGATTCTGTAATGAAGAAGTATATAATTTTATGTCATTATTTTTAAGCTACCTAGTACATACGGGGTAAATATGATTATACTTAATATTGAAGAAAACTATATAAACTATTACTACATATATATATATATATATATACAAGAGATGTTCAATATAACAATATATATACAAGAGATGTTCAATATAACAGTATATATACAAGAGATGTTCAATATAACAATATATTAGTTAAAGCTAAAATGTCAAAAAGTGGGTTAGCTGAAAACTTAAATAAATAAATATATGAATTAAAAAATGAATGTTAGCTCAATTTCAATTCCTAACCCTAACCCCAACAATTTGCAATCTGTATATAAACATTTTTTCAGTTCCACTATATGGTAAGATATACTGCGTAGGTATTACATTATTAAATATATCGTCTAATGTATAATTAACATTTTGCAAACTAAATATATATTTTTTAGTTTCAATGCTTTCATCATTACAATAACCATAATATAATAAAATAGTTATATTTGCATCTTTTTATTCAATCTAATTCACATTCAAAAGACGCCCCTTAAAAATAACTTTATTATTTCGAAAAAATCTAAAAACATAGTTTAATTTAAGTAAAAAGTTAAATATAACCAAATTAAGAATGCATAAAACAAATGCAGTTCAATTAAAATAACTTATTACAAAACGTTTTCACTCATAATACAAAAAAGCATACCACGTGTTATGTATTTAAAAGTAATATTTAATTAATTAAAGACACAATTTTATTATTTATGCATTACTGTAAATAAAGCTAACAATTAAAATACCTCCTCTTAATTAAATACGTATATAATTAATAAAAAAGCCGATTTAGAAAGTTTTCAATAGTTATAATTAATTGTACTTATATAGGCTAAATTTAGGGTTTAAAATAATTTATTAATTACTGAAAAACACTATATTATTATCAGTTTAACCCAGATTAGTCACATGTTCCCAATTGGAAACAGGTTTTTGAAAAGTGCTCTTTTGAAATAAATACCAAAAAAAGTCAAATACAGTGAAATTCTTAAATTGTATTTCTAAAAATTCTAATATCTATACGAAATTTAAAAAGTAATTAGAATTTAATATTTTTCTTTTAAGTTGGAGAAAGATCTCACAATAGACTAATTTTTTTCAAAAATGAAAGTAAAATATTATTTCGTTTATCTTTCAGATCAATTTGAAATTTGATATTCCATTTGGTTACATTTTTCCAAACCCTTATATTACGAGATAAATTTGATGAACTATTTGATATTAGTGATAATTCGATGAATTATAGATAATAAAAAATAAACATATCATTGAGTTAATTAATATGTGTTATATATATTTTTAGACACATGATATAATTTAATAATAATTTAAATAGTAAATATAGTATAATTTCGTATATTTAGTAAATATATGGTTCACATTTCATTATTTCCCTGACTTAAATAATTTATTGAAACATACTTCTGCTCCTGGCTAGTCAACCTAGCCGAAAGCAAGACAATAAGATATAGAGAGCGAACAGGAAAGGCAGCCGGAAACAAAAGTGACGACAGAGGGACGGCGGATCAATTAGTTTTGACTAACATTAACTCGAGTAGTATCCTGGAGTTGCAGTGGAACTAGAGATGAGATCTTCCAGTGACAAGAGGGACCAGGAGGAGAGTGACACCGAGGCCTGTGGAGTAGACATCCGAGAACACTTGCAAACTCTGTCTGAAGGGACGAGGTGGATTCCTCGTCTTCGAGTCGTCGATTAAGCTTCTGGGTTGGTGGATAGACCTGAAACGTGTACCTCGTCAGAGGAATACGAAGTCCTGAAGAGTCCTTTAGATGGCTTGTGGGCGGGTTGCACCTCAGGACCTTCCAAAGAGGTCGAACATAGAGATACTGGAGTGGAAAACTCAAACTGCTCAGCGATATCTGGGGAAGAAGCTTCCTGGTCAACCTGTAACAACTCGCGGAGCAGTTGCTCAGTTGCCGCAACGATGTAGTTCCGAAGTTTGGTTACACAGAACCCAGGTTTACTACCACCAGTGTACTGTGGCTGGAATTCATTCTGTAGCAAAATACTATAACAACACCTCTAAATACATCCTTAATTGTGGAATATTCATTATTATTTACTTTATACAAAATGTGAGTGTTGTTTATGAATAGTTACGCGCTTTTATAAAGAAGGGATAAATTAATAACTCATACTTTTCAAATGTGTTTATTTTAGTTTTCAAAACCCATCGGCACCTGTTTGGTCAGATGTTCTCAATTCTAAAAATTTTTTAAGGTGTAACCAATATGGGTTAAAAATATTAAAATATTAAATAGAATAAATTAAGGTATTAAATTTTACTTACTAAAAATATTATTAAGAGTTGATTAATAATTTTATAAGAGTAAGTTTTGCAAATAATTTATCTTGATTTAATCTAAAAGAAATCATCACCAAAGCTTATTTTACGACATTTTATATTATTTTATTGTGAAATATAACAATTAATTTAATTTCTAGTTTTATAGGAAACATTAATGAGCAATAAAATGTTTTCACAGAGAATTATTAACCGTTGAATAATGTTTTATTTATATCCGAATTAATTGATTATAACTTGGTTATTATTTTAATTAATCAGTAGGTTCATATCACTTTATTTTCTATGATTTTTGGTTCACATTTAACGAAGTAATAGATTCCATATGAGTATAGAAAAGCTGATCATATGATAAAATATTCCTCCTACTGATACCTACCTAGAATTTTTAATACGAATTCAAGCCTATGTACATTTTTTTACTTTTTAAAATTTGAAACTAGTCAGATTATGTAAAAAACAGTTACCTTTGAAATAGCTTCCGTCTAAAAATAATTATATATATATATAATTATATTTCTGATCCTTATTACGATATAATAAAATTCTAGAAAAATTATCTGACTATTTAATTGTTTATTTCAACCTTTTTTGTAAATTAAACAGTAAAATTGAATAAAATACAGTCTTATTTTGCTAACTAAAATAAGAAAATATAAAATTTAAGTTAAATGTGCTGCTATATCAAATTCCATTTATTTTTTTTCATAAATTAAATCTGAAATAAATAAATTTGAGAAACGCATTAATATGAAATTTGAAACATATCATGCGACAAAATTTAGTTATTTATATCATTTAGTTTTTCATCCATTAATTTTAGATTTTCATTTATTATTTCAAATAAAGTTGTTGTGCTTATAGTCATCTCAAATCACAATTTAGAAAAGTCTACTCAATAAAACCTCTCATTATATCTATTTTTGAAAATTCCAGACAAAAAAATTCATGATATTTAATATTCACAAGCTAAAGAAACGACAAATAAAAGAAAGACAAGTTTACATATCAATTTTGTACATATTTAGCCTTAAATAAATTTAAAAAATAATTATTGCAAGTAAGCAAGGACAATTTCAAAATATTTTTATTTGAAGAGTTACAAGAAACATTGAACATATTATTATCAAGTATGACCAGCTATATCTAAATGTGCTAATTGAGAAGAGATACCATATTATAGTCAGATTTTTACTAATTACTTAATTTATTTATTAAAATTTCTAACATTAATCACTAATTTAAATTTAATGTTCAGAAAAATACATTTGAAACCATAGATGTGACTAAAATAAGAATTAAGACTATTTTCTGCTGACAAAAATGAAATAATCCTCAGACGCTAGACGCTATAGACGCGTCTTCGGATTATTTTATTCATGTCCAAAAAATTCATGTCCTATATTTAAAACTACAAAAGATCAAAAGATTGTTTATTTTTTATAACATTATTAGTGCAGTAACAAATATGTAAAAAATCTGAAAAATAAAATTTATAAATATATATTGTCTAGGTTAGATTAATTATTAAATAAAGTTTAATGAACTTTAAACTATAACTCCCACTGTTGGTGTTCATTAAAATGGAGTATTTTAGTTAATCTAAAGCGTAACTTTTATACTGTTTGTCAGAATTTTCTATTTTTTTATATATTTGCTTATATTTTTAATAATGATGACATTCACTAGATAAAAATTAAATTTGAAAATTTTTAATGTATAAAAAAATAATAAATAATTTATACTTTTATCATATAAAGTCAAGGTATAGGTATCATTTTAGCATATGATCAAATACAGCTTTTGATATTTCATTGCTGTGTTTTTTTAATATTCAACAATAGTGCATGACAATGTAGTCAATTTATCTACTTATCAAAATTAAATAAAGAAAAACTAAAAACAATATTTTTCGTATATTTGTAGTCAACTCATTATAAAAAACCCTCTTTTTAAAAATATATTTTTGTACTATTCCTGTTATATATGAAAAAATCTGAAACTATTTAGAATATATAAATATTTAACTATGAATATCTTTTAATGAAAAATTTGAAATATTCATTAATAAATGAAAATATTCTCACTGAAATACATAGTTTTTTCTGAAGCAAACTTAATTAATTAATATATAATTTTTTTATTTTTAGAAAAATGTCTAAATACTTTTTTGTTAAAAATTATCTAAATTTATTATTTTAATAAAAAAATGAAATTTATTTTTTCGTAAAAATTAAGTTTGACAGATATTATCAATTTGACATTTTGGTTATTACAGAGCATTATTGGGATATATTCATAATGTAATTCTGTACATAATGCATCTTCTGCATTATTGTACATAATTTTATTGTCCAAACGTTATCGTATCTCTCATTCAGCCATGTCTTTACATTATTACAAACATAAACATAACACCATTCATTCGGATAAACATTTCATAGCTAACATTCTTGCTAAAGGTACATGTACATACAGAACAGAACAGAATAGAACACATCTTATTCTCTTAAATAAACAACATAATCCAAAAATCAACCGCACTCATTAGGGACATACGACGTTTTTTATTGAAAAATTGTAATTATTTTTTTAAAATAATTTTGTTTATAAAAACTTGAATCTTTTGAAGCTCATTTGAAATCTACCCTCTTTTAATTGTTATCCAGATACCATTGATGAAAGCAAAGTAACTTCCAATAACCTTCCATATATTTAATTATTTTTTAATTTGAATTAGACCGAATTTTAATTTCATTGTATATTGTATTTCATATTTTGATTACCGTATTTTTTATTATACTCCTCTTTGACACTAAAATTTGATTTTTAATTTAAAGAATAGTTAAAAAATATTACATAATTTTGATGGGAATTTAATACATTTAACTATAATTTTATCTAATATGTAATCTTATTATTCTTAAAATTATATGAGTTTGTCAAAGAGATATGTATAGTATTTGAGACAGTAAACATTTTTTTTAATAAATAGTAAAAATAAAATATATTTAATTTAATTTATAAATTTATCGTACAGAAAATTATCTAAATTGTTCAAAATAACGGCTCCAATGTTGTTCCACTATTTATTGATTTTTAACATATGTTACACTCATTTTATATTATAATTATATATTTTAAATAAAATAAAAGTAAAATATAATTTTTAATAGTCATTCTGCATCGTTTTATGTTTTAATATGTTTGGCAGTATGCTTTTAAATGTAAAATATACGATTTTTTATATAAATTACCAAATAGGCGCCATTTTGTCTTGATCCAAAAGTAAAATTATTTGGAGTATAAGATTTTTTGTTCACTATGCTCATAAATGTCCATAAAAAATTGGTGCTTTTGTTCGATCTGCAACGATATTTCTATTTTTGTCCTTAAGCAACCTCACTAATATAATAAAAGTAAATTAAAAATACAATAAAAATTAAGAAAACATATAACTCATTTTACTAAAGTTTAATATAGAGAATGATTTAAATTTTGCCTCAAAGGGATGCTTCATTGTATAAAGATTATTGCTTAAAACAGTTTAAAAATTCAGTAATATTAATTAAAATAAGTAAAGCTTACAAAGGATAATAAAACCGTTTTATCTATTTATTTATATATATATTTTAAAGACAGCTTATTCATATATATTTTTATTACATATATTCTTTTTAAAATTTTATTTGAATACATTTCAGTATGATAAAAATTTATTCTGAAATATTTATGAAATTATTTAATTGGAAGTACAGTTAGTCGTTTCAGAAATTACTCAATAAAAGGAAATAATTAATTTTGAATGATATATTTAGGTTATGGACAACTTTGAAATATTCTTATTTCGATTTAAAACCATTTTTGATGTAAAAATCTGTAAAAAAATGTGAATTGCTAATAATTCGTGAATTGGAAATATTTTCACATGGATGACTAGAAAAAATATCTTTGTATACAAACTGTATAGTTTGAAAAAAATTGTTTTTCTTACAATTATACACAACCACCTACGTATAATTAAATTGGAATATATTTCACACGTTTCATAAATAATTCAAATAATAAATAATGATCTCACATATGAACATTTTTAATAAATCTATTATAAGTTTTTAAATTAATTATTGCGAAATTTAACAAATAAATAAATAAAATAATATAAATGTAAAAATAAAAATAAAAATTCTTTAACTACAATATACAAACATGAAAATATTTCAATTTTTTGTTATTTGCATGTTAGTAGGTATATAATGTTTAAGTAAATTTTTAAAATGATAAAAACATAAAAAAATTTATATGTATAGATTTTGCAATAAAATTTTCTATTCATTCGTCCAATATACATTATTTAATTCAAACATTCAGAGGCGTCGGTGTTTGCCTTTTATGAAATGTTACAATTTGGAATTAAAAGTTATAAACTATTTAAACATTTTTTACATTTCAAAATTATTACTAAAAATCTTTGTTATTTCTGAGAATTTTTATTCAATTTATTTAATATTAAATTCCAACAAATGATCAGTTTTTTCGTTTTAATAAAATACGTTAACAATTATGGGAGGTTATTTTTATTAAATATTTTTGCAGTTGTAAGATGAAGTTAACATTAAATTATTATGGATTTATCATGAAATTATGACGGATTTGTATAAAGTTATCATGTATTAGTCACAAAGTTGTCATGTATTTGACATAAAGTTATCATGAAATTATCATGTATAGTTATCATGAGGTTGTTATCACAAAGTTCAATTATGCAGTCATTAAATTCATTACAACCAACATAATAAAGAATAAATTATGCTTCATCATTCTTCATTATTATCTTTTTATTTTTATCTCTTTTAAATTTGAAATATATATGACATAAAATATTTAAATAATTTTATTATAATTTTCAAAAATTCATATCTGTAACCAGCCACATTATGAACTGTATATTCGTAAAACCGAAAAGGAAAAACTGAAATATATTAAATTTGATATAATTTTCAATAATTTATTTAATTTAAAAAGTTTTATGTGCACAAGAAATGTTGGTTTTTCGATAAGTTTGTGTTATTATTATTATTAGAAAAACAAATTTGCGCATCAGAAAATACTACTTCCCCTACAAAACAATGAGAACTTTTATTCTATAACTAATTATTCCTTTTCCCCATTAATAGATTTTGTTTAAAGACAACCTTTCTGGATATATATGTATATTGTAAATATGAAAATAACAAGTCCCTTCAATTAATAGATGGTTTCACATGTTGGACTTTGAATTATTTCCGGTTCTATTATAATTCATTCAGAATTGCAATTATTTCATTTGTGATTTGGTTATACTATAGTTCTCTTCCAATGTGAAATGTTACCTCACACTCCTGGCGACATCAAATATTTAACAGTCTAGAATTGAATGCGCTCTGTCAATAGAAATTAGGATATTTATCATCGACAAACAACTGAAAAAAATATGAAAGTAATAAAAACAATTGATACTTAGAGATATAATTTAAAAAAGTAAAAGCCAAGGTAGAGGACACCTTTTCTATAAACAATGATTGTATTATATGTAACTTGCTTTGTCAGTTCTTTGCCGTATATTTACAGATATTTTTTTTCTATAAGAAAACGCATTTCCTACCCACATAATTTATGTATTCAAAGCTAATTTATCCCCATTTAATTATTCAAAATTATATTAAAATTTTTTTATTAAAGAAATAATTATTTTTTGGGTTAATAAATTTTTTATTTTGTAAATTCTTTAATTACGTTTTTTATTTGAACCAAGTGTGTTGTTTAGATATTTGTGTCATGTCTGGATAACATACGATTTTCCGACATTTTCATTATTTTCAATACATAATTATTAAAATATTGAGAATATATATTACAAAATAGTATAGTTTTCATTATCAATAATCTAAACTTCAATAAACTAAAATATATAATAATTAATACAAATATTTAAAATAGGTGTTATACACAACATTTATACAGGTAATAGGTTTTTACTATTAATAGATTTTATTACTAAAAGGGTACAAGCATTTTACTCCAAAGCATCGAAATTTAATGTGTTTTTAAAGTTTATTAGAATATATAGGATATTATATATAGGATAAATTTTTATACTTTAAAGTTCAAATAAGAACCCCAGTCAGTCAGTGCATTTTATTCCACCTAGTTACCGTAGAAATTATATTCCTTCTTCTTCCTTTATATAGTTTTCAATGCGATGCTTTTAATATTTAGAACAAAAGTATGTATTACAATAATGTTCAAAAGATGCAACAATATATATCAACTATTGAATTATATTTTTTGTTTAAATCAGAAATTTTAAATTTAAGATTTTTGACATCTGATATTCTTTTTACAAAAATGTGTATTTATGTGCGAGGAGACCAATTCAACCCAATCTCCCCTTCTGGTAGTTACTAAATTGTATATTAGAGATCGTTTCGGCAGTTTCAATCAACATTCTTTTAAACTACAGTCAAACTTTATAGCGTAGTGATACATTTTTTAATTATTAGTATATACTACAAAAATGACTTTCATTATCATTAAATACATTTAAAACAATAATTAAATAAAGTATAACACATAATAAGCTTTATTGTGGGAAAGTGTTCTTTAAATCAGATTCCTTTTAAATGTTCCTTTAAATCGAAATCACCATGATGTTTACTTAATTTCCTCTTGAACCAACTTAGTTGCTATGGGGAAACAGTGATTGATTACCTTTTTTGAGGAGAAATGATTAACGACAATTTAGTTTGTATTTCATGGAGACTGAAATCAATCGTTCAAAAAATCTTAGGTATAATTATTACAATTTTTATTAGCCAAAAAAATAAAAATTATTTATTTATTTGATAAATGAGTAATATAGAAAAAATTGAAAAGGAAAAGCTATAACTTTATTTATAAAAATATAAACCTTAATTATAATAACCCTTTCAGAGCTTCCATATCTCAAGTCCTTTACAGTAAATGTTGGCTTTCTCTAAAATATAAATTTTAACATTGACGTATTAATTATATTCAGTTGTGATGCACTTGCTAGGTCAGCTTTCATTTCGTTTTCTATACCCCTATAACGGATTTAACAGTAATATTGGAGAATATTATGAACCGTCGTTTCAATGAATATTGATTGTAAAAGCTGTGGACAACTTTATTGACAAAGATTCATATTTTGAATTTTCTTTATTGATTTCTTTTCAAAAATCACTAAATTTATATATCGGTACATATTACTATCAAAATGAGCCTAATAAAAAACACAACCAAGGAATTATCATTAATTTTAAAATAATTTTGCCATTGTTAAATATAATATGACATCAAAAAATATAAATAAGAATTAATATAAATCATAATAAATAATCAATTGTATACAGCCGTTAACTTTGAAATATATAAATATTTTTGAAAATTCCCAATTTTGTTGAAAATTCGTGCAACATTTTAATTTTTAAAATTGTCTCAATATAAGAAATATTCGTGTTAAAAAATCAAACATAGCAAAAGTTCAAATCAATTCATTTTAGAATAAAATAAATAAATAATTTAATTAAATATGTAATGTTAATAATACTCTGATTAATTTAAATTTTAATAGTATTCTGTTATTAGAACAATTTTTTTATGATTAAAGATCACACTGGAGTTTAAAATTTCTTTTCAGCATTTCATAAATTCATGAAATATCAATAACCATTTAGAAAAAGTCAATAACCGTTTTAATGAAGTTCCATTGGTTTCGTCATGGTTAATCAAATTTGACATTTTATTTAGATTTGAGTTGTTTATGTTCATTTACAATTAATATATTAAATGGTGTACATAAAATTTAAATCGTTTAAATAATATGAGTTGATCAAAATAGTGTGTTTTAGAAAAGTTGCGTTCCCTTAACTACGATATTATGATTTAGTAGTATACTTCTCGTAAGTTTTTGATATTTTACACAAATTTTTTGAATGAAAGTGTACAAAGTGAAAGTAATAACCGTTCTTTATATATACATTATTTAATTTCTAAATATTATATTAAAACTCTGATTTCTCATTTCAAATATAATATCAATGTCAATTATGAATGTCTTTTTTAAGTGACAAAGGATTACTAAAACCAAATTTATTCATGCTTATTTTAATAGCATAGATAAAAATTACCATATTTCCTAAAGTATAATGACACTTTTCTTAAAATCTTTGGCATTTAAATCGTTTAAAAAACTACATAGTGGAGAATATGTTTAATGTGGAATATAAAATTTATAAATAATAATTAATGACTAGAAAAATTTACAGTTGGGAAACATTAAAATATTAAATTGATGAAAATAGTGATATTAAAAAAATTACAATATCAACTATTGGAGATAAGGTATTTATAGCATTTTTATGAACGGTATATACGGAGATATAAAAGGAGTTACATAGAAATCGGAGATGGAAAAGGGAAATTTATGTATGAAGAGGAATAAAAGTTCTGAAAAAGAATAAAAAAATTATTTATATATCATCTTTCAAAAATTAAAAATAAAGAATAATAAAATGAATTATATATATCCCATTTTCAACAATTAAATAAAATAAAACAAAACAATTATTATTTTATTTATATAAAGCATATATAAAAAGATCCATAAAAATTTCAATCGAAGACATTGAAACATTTGAACAATTTATATAACAATTTTAAATTGATTTTCTGTCAAGAATATTTTTTAACTGATTGTCGATATGACGGTTCACGGAATAGATGTCAGGAGTAAAAGAAAAAATGTCAAAGAAAGCATTTTAAATAACTGTACAATTGACCGACGAAAGTTTTCCACCATAGTCAGTAATCGATGATTAAAATTACTTTTAAAAATTGCTTTAAAAACAATATCTTCAAATTATATTGATGGTCATTTATAAAATAAAATTATATTTGTTTATATAGTAAACATATATTTCAATTTAAACTGTTTTAACCTCGCATGGAGGCAACGATTCGATAATAAAAAGAAGTTACGTTAGATATTGAGGCGTCCCCAGATTTTTAGCTTTTTCTATTGTGAAGATAATTAAAAATACTCACCTTGGAAAATAATCAGAGTGCTGGATCCTTCGTTAATTCCAGAATGAAGTTTTATCTAAAGTTTAATCAAAACTTCTTCAACCATTACTAGTTGAAAAAAGAATCGAGAAATTCTCTAACAGATCAGAGTTAATCAATCGAGAAGTCGACTGGTCTAACGTCATGTCACTAACATCAAAAGCACATATTCTACACAAACTACTGCCGCCCCTAAATGAACACAAATACTCGACTAGGTCAAGATTTACTACTCACAATAGGCAACTCCCTACTCTGACCACCTGGAACACTAACATTTTTATAGTCAAAATGCTCCGTGCAGGAGTAGGCAAAGCTCCATCATAACTCTAATATATTCTAACCTATTGCCTTCTAAATTAATAATTATAATGTTCACATATACTGATTCTATTAATCTATGATCATCATCTATACAATCTGCATGTAACTATTATTATTTGTAAATACATTCATCTGTAATGCTCTTTGCGCCTGTCAATTTGCAAATAAAGCTTATTATTATGTAGGATCGCTAGGATCGCTAGGATCGCTAGGATCGCTAGGTAGCTGGATTGAGTCAGCCTTTGACTGATGAGACCCAGGAGGTCTAATTAAAAGCGGTATATTAGAGTATTGTATACCTAAAGAATCTTCCGTTTTTAAAAGTGAAAATGGAAAATTAATCTATTTGTTTTAAATTCGCTAAAGACATTGTTTTTTTATTATTTTAGATTAAAAGAACATATTTCGAAATTTGGTATTCAAGTTTTAAGAGGTCTCCCTCCGCATCTCTAAACAAAATTGATGTAGCTATATTTCTGTTGTTAGCAATGTCAATAAAAGCTCAAGCTGGTAAGGTATTCGACAACATTTTTTTATAATTTTCTCTAAATTATGTGCCATAAAACTACGTAAAATATCTGAACCCCAAAATATGTTTACTCTCCGCGAACAGAATCATCATGGAAAAAGGAAATATCAGTATTACGAGGGCTAAAGTTTATGCTAGAAAAAAAACGTTTTAAAACATGTTGATGATTTTCGGATCATTGTTTCAAAAGAATCTTTATTGATTTTGTTGAATCTTTTGTTTATTGAGCTGTTTTTCTTTAATAGATCATGTGTTGCACTACAAAGACACATTCCTGAAATAAGTGACATACTCAGGATCAAAAATTTCCTTCATCAAAATTTGAGCAATTCATATATATTTTATAAAAATTTGGCCCATTTAATAGACAATAGTTAAGCTTCATGAACATACTGTGAAATCTTTGCATATAAACGTTGATTATTCATATGCTTTACACTTTTTCTCTTTGATGAATTTTTGACATTATGGATTAAATTTAATTGTAAAACAGAACACTTCATAGCCGAAATACTGTGGAGATAATTTGAAAAATGAGATGAGATGATTCCAATTTTATTTTTGTTGTTGGTCAACTTTGCAATTCATCCGTAACATAAAACTTATCCTTTAATATAATATAAATGTTGTCACTGTTTATATTAAAATAACAATAAACCCATATTCATTTATATAAAACTAACTAAACCAACTGTGTCGAAACAAAATAAATACAATAACAAATTTGAATTTATTAATTAAATATAATATAAAAAAAGAAACCATACTCAATTATATATGAACTAGCGGTTGTATACCTTAGATACAAAAGAGAAGCCTTGTACAGTTAATTTTCATTTTATTATAATGATAATGTTAAAATTGCAAAAATATAACGAGAGGCGACCTTAGTAACCCTTTTTTAAAAAATAATTAAATTTAAATTAAAACTAAAACTAAAATCATGTATTTTATTACTTTAAAATAATACTTTATAGAAGGATTGACAGTGTAAAAAGCACAAACAAATTGTATTACTAAAAATTATTTTAAGAATAAAATTAAAAGATGAGCACTACCAAAAGTTTAGAGGCTGGCTATTGGAGAGAAAACACCAAAAAAATATAGATGAAAATTTAAAATATACTTTCGTTACACAACAACTATTTACTCATTTTTAGATAAATTCTTAGCTACACTTTGAATTTATAAAACTTTTAAAAGAAATGATCTGACAAATTTAAACAAAAATTGTTTTAAATGGGCAAAGAAACTATTGATATATAAATTATTCAGGCGAAACCTCCATATTTATTATATGATAAGAAATAAACACATCTTGACTTGAAGTCTTCTACAGTAGAGTGGTATTTATGAATAATTGAGCTATGATAAGCTCCAAAAGATATATTTAAGGTGTTATTTATCTAGGCACTTGATAAACGAAACATCCTTTTGAATATTTGTTTTAAGTTTCTAATGATACAAGTGTTTTGAAAACGCAATTAGGGATGTCGAAGCGTGCAAATAAACATGCATACACACACATTAAATAACAGTTTCTATAATAATGATTGCAATCCAATTAATAATTAAATAAGCAATAACAAGATTTAAATTTTGATGAATTAATCCAATAAATTATTGACATCATTTATATTTTCACCACAATAAAAAAAGAATTATTCAGACATTATTTGAATGTTTTGTTTATTTAAAAAATATAGAGCTAATTTTATTCCAAATTTACTTTTCAATTATATTTCTTAAAATATTACCTCTTTGGTTATTTTTCTAAGATTTCTATATAATTAGATCGGAAGACTTATAATGTTTCTTACGTACTCAAAATCTACATGATAATTAAAAGAAAATTTTTGATAAATCATCTGTTTTCGTGACTATTTCTTAAAAAAAAATCATTGCTTCAATTTTTTGTACAAAATATAAAGTAAAATGCAACAAAACTGTTACTCTACAATTTTTATATAAACATAAAGCTATCATAATAATCACATGTTATGACATTTTTTGTGACAGTGTGATACTTTTTTTAAATAACGAGCATAATATATTATTAGGTCCTGACGTATTAATTAGATAACAAATCATTTGTTTAATATGAAAATTGTTATATTATGAATATTGCATATGCAACAAATGATATTTTATTGAAGCAAAACAATTTATTATTTATTATTTATTTACAGTTTTGTTATTTTTCCCGAGAGAAATGATTCCTTCGACATAAAAGTAATTTTCAGAATTTTGTTTATAATTAAAAAAAAGATATCACGATTTACGTAAAATAAGATTTTTCAATGATATAATTTTTACATAAAGCATATTTTTTGGTCTACGCCTGTGGGGCCCATATCTTAGGATGACAACTACAAGGGATATTTTTTCAGAGAAACAAGCAAGGATTACAATTTTAAACAAGTTTTTAAAAAATATTAAAAAAAAAATAATTAATAATATTCTGAAAGTATAGTAAATGAATAATGTTTACAATGTATAAAAATTTTTGTAAAGTTTAAAAAAGGTTTTTTATAAAATTTTTATATGTTTATTAAAGATATTTAATAAAATTTAATTTGGATCCTCCGATAAAATAAATTCTTTGAAGTCATATCCAATTAGAAGTTATAATCCTTGATTTAAACTAGATTAGTTTATCATACTGAGACAAATTTTTCCATCCGCACAAAACAATATAAAGTTTTGATACATAAGTTGAACTAGTTGTATAAAGTATTATTTACATGCATTTAAAAGAGTAATATATACATATAATCAAAGGAGAATTTAATTCTCAAAGAGCGTAGTCACAAAGTATACCATAATGCATTTACCAATTAATGTAGGCCATTATTTACTCTAACTAGTTGCTTGAGGTGTGATTAACATCTGATATTTTGGAATAACATTTTAATGGAAGTTCTATAAAATCTTAAAACGTAATGGTATATAAAAGTATTCATGCAGTTTGAATATCCATTTTTAAGATGCGTCATGGCACAGAAATACACCTCATAGAATTCTGAGAAATTATCTACTCGTTTGCTTTATAAAGTTGAAGAAGCTAAGTTGTGTTGTTTTTATAATTTTCCGTTTGCAACTTTATCTAAATACAATTTTTAGAGTTTGCATAATAATGAAAATTAAAATGGTTAATTTAAACACACAATTTTGATCCTCTAACAGAATCTAATAAAACCGATTATCAAAAATTCAGTATCCTAGCAAGCTAATGGATATAATTTTTATGCAATAGATAACAGGTATAGTATATGGACCGCGACAATAAATATAATCGGGGATTTGTTGGGTACCAATCTATCAAATGGAAGGACTTATTATCAAAGAATTGAATGTTTCACTTTTTAAAAATAATTCTTTTTGGGACAATTATAGTTTATACACGCACCGTTTATTATATATTGAATATTTTAATATTAACAAACTTTATAACTGGTGTTTTTTCTGTATTTATGTTGCATTTAGTGCATAATTTACATACATTTTAAAACAACATTCTCAAAATATAAAAATAAATCTTTACAGGAACGTGCATAATCTAGTGGACATCAAATCGTAAGAACCTATTCTAAAAACTAGAAGATTATATTGGAACAAAGAAGACTTTTTATATTATTCCCAGTTAAGCTTCTAGACAAAATAATCTGTTATCTCAAAACGATTATGACAAAATTTAGTCCTAAATATTTCTTTTATGTGGATTTTTCAAATAAAAAAGATAAAAATGGAAATTTAAAATATGTGGCGCAATTTCTTATGTTCATTGAAATATTTATTAAGAAGAAATCTAGATGCATTAACTACTAAATAAGTCTCAAAAATATGTTTGTTATAAAAAAATATCGTTTGATGTATTGTTTAAAAAATAATTCGATTTTAAGGTGTTTTAAACAAAGACTTCTTTCTGACAATTAATGAATAATTAAATAGTTTAATTTCCGGCATCGACTTCAAAAGCTATTCTATTCTATGGTTATAGTTTAAATATTTAATTCAATCCTTTGTTATTAAAGATTAGAAAGAAAATGTGCGATTTAAAATTTTGTTTATTAAAATTTAATTTTTAAGAATTACAATTATTTTTGAAAATTTATTTTAATTTTTGAAAAAAATATATTACAATTTTTAATTAATTTATTACTCATTTACATAAAATATATTTTTATTTAAAACAATAAACGATTGATTATAATTGTCATTATCGGATGTTAAAAAATGATAAATAATATAAATTTTATTTGGAGAAAGTGATTAATTTGACATGTCACATAATTGTGAAATATATCTTTAAAATTAACAAAAAAATCGTATCCTGATGTTTCTATGGAAATGACCTTATAGGAAATTGAAGAATTTATAGCTCAATTATATCATGTTCTGTGAGCCTCCTTTTGAAACACAAATAATTTCTATTTGATTGAAAATTTTATCTCCAAAAATTATAACAAAGCATAAAAATATATTAAGAAAAATAATTTTTTAAACATAAAATAAAATTATATTATACAGCGAAATTATTTTCCAATAAAGTCTTTTTAATAATTTTTACTGACTTCTTAGGGAACGAAATATTTGGTATGTTCTCAAAAAATAATCAATTTAAAGTGTAGATAAATTCTTTTGATCAACTTTAGCCTATACATTGATTTAATGTGCAATTCAACTTGAAATTTTTTAATTAAAAACAAATTTAATAGCCAAAATATTTCCGAAAAATTGAATTTTTTTATTGCGTTCTGTAAGTTCATCTTGAGTTGTTTTTATTGACTTTTGATTTGATACAGAGGGTGATTTACTTTTCAAATTATATGACCTTTTCACGAATATTTCACTTAGAATAATTATATTTGTAGACCTACCTACTAGTCTACTTACTTGAATTAATATATAATTTTTTAATGCCTGACTACAGAAATGACAAATTGTGCGTTTTTTGTTTTCGAAAAGAAATGTTTATTCATTCATATATATATAAAATATCCAAAAAAATTTAAAAATTTGGGTTGCTTGAGATATTCTTTAATTACAATTTTATATTTTTTTTCGATTTAATCAATTATATTCCATTACCGAATTTGAGATCGTCTAGACTTTTTTAACCATCTGGATAACTTCCACTCAAAGGTGAAACAATTTTTTTATAATTCTGAGTTCAAACAAATGGTTGAATTTTCAAAAAAAGAATCAGTTTCGATAGTATGGTTTCCATCTAATTTGAAAATTTGGTCTATATGTTCAATACTGCTAAATACTTTCAATAGTTTTTCATTTTTATAGCAAATGATTTCGATAAAACTTATTCAATATTGTTAAATTTTGATAAACAATGTTTTTAAAAATAGCTAAATGTGGCTACACAATGTTATTAAATTGTGCTGAAAAACAATTCGATAACAGTTGCTAAATATTTCGAAAAGTTTCACAATATCTATAATTTAAAATGTGTATCAAAATAATTTATTCACGATCAAAGTCACAATTTCTAATTCTCAACAAAATGGTAAATACATGTCTTACAATTTTGGAAGAGTGGTAAATTTGCAACAGTTTAATTTTTACAACCCAAAAGTGTTTTACTTTTAATTTATTACATTTTATAATTAAAGTAGTTGTTGTGATACAACCGTTTAAATATGATTTAATTTCAAGTATCTTCTACAAATACAAATAAAAAAATCAAATGGAAAACTGTAACTTTAAACACACGATCAGAGTCCAAATGAGTTAGTAAATTCCTAATATACTACAAAAAATATGTGACATCTTAGGATTGTTAGTTTTGAATAAGAAATTAAGATATTTCGTTTATTATTAATTTCTACCTAGTATAATTACCTACTTATTTTTCATTTAGATAATTTCTTAAATAATTTCAATTATATTTTTAGTTTATTATCCTAGTTTAAAGACAAATAGATAAATCAAAAATTCATAAAAATGTAAATCAAAGTAGTTTAATAATTCTAATTATTAAAATGAACAAGGGATGTTCCTAAAATAGCTATACAAATTTTTAATAACCTTTGTCTTATTTTCTCCGACCACATATTTGAGTGCTTTAGAAACCAGAAAAGTTATATTTTATTTGATTATTTATTATTCCAATCCTTTTTCTTATACTAATTAATAATAAATGGTGGATTTTACCATGATTTACTGTTTTACATATTGCATTGAAAGCTTTTTTCAATTATTTAATTTTCTCTAACTGATTACAAAAATGTCTAAATAGGTACAGTGAAATATAAATTTGGAAATAGAATTGATAAAAATTTTATTCTCAGAATACGTTTCTAAATGTATCTAAAGGTCGCTATCGTTATTTTATATTATTTTTGTTATATATTATATAGTATAAATATATTTATATCTCCATAACCATCTATTATTGTATAATTCGTTTATTTATTTATTTATTGAAAAACTGATCAATATTTCACGATATATATATAATTTTAAATTTAGGAAAAAATTATCACATTTTACCAATATTGTCTATTTGACAATTTGGTTACTATACAGAGTTATAAATCTCATTTTAAATCCATACTAACTCTCATTTAACCATGTCTGTACACAATACAAACAGAAAACATATCTTTACTCATACCGACAAACTATTCACAGTAATCATCTAATCAGTTCTTTATCATAAAACAATTTATTTGTTGTAAAATAGCCTAAGTTCTTAGCAAATTAGAGTTTTAGATAAGACCTTGAAGCTATTCAGCCACCTCGCATTGTAATCAGATATAATAATCGATCAATTATAAGTGATCAATTTTAATCTCTGAGATCGTTACAAAATTTGATAGATGAGTTTTTGTACTAGATATCCAAATGTATTACACGTTTAAAAAGAAGAAAAGTTTACTAAAAAAAATTGTCGCCTTCAAAATGATAGAAATTATTTTAACAAGTTTTTTTTTCATACAGAACAGAAACAAAACTAAATTTTCTAATTGAAAAGTTTTTCAATTGATGAAAACAAGTTAAATTTTTTTCTTCAACCTGAAATGAATTCGACTGTCTGTGTTTATACATATTTAAATTTTATATACATTTGAGAATAACAAAGAAAATATAACGAGTGTTGTAATTCCCGCGATATTTGAGAAAGAATAATTTGACAGATAACTATCCCGGTGTTTATTCTAACTCCTATGTGCGTGTTAAATAATTATCCTTTAGAATGTAAAAAACAG
>JAUZNC010019114.1:44929-55739 GCA_034780395.1 Vannuccia rotundouncinata
GAATAAATAAAGTATAAATTGTCCAGAAAGAATTTTAATTAGCAAAAAGTTCGGACCAATATTCGAAAGCTAAGCAGAATGTATAATAAAATTTGATTAACAAAAATTGAAATGTACAGATATTTACATAAAAATTTATCTGCAATTTCTAAAACCGTTAAGTTACTAGAAAAATAAAGTTATATACTTGTTTCAAAGTCTCAATTTCAGATGCAATAATTGTCTTTAGCGCTTCAATTAATATTATATAACACGATTCAAAGAGACTGAATTTAGCCACCAAATCATGTTAAATAAATCAATATACAAAAAATTGGAAAAATAACATTATAAATTGAAATCAAAGCTTCTCGCATTTATTTCTAGCTCCCCACTTAACAGATAGGGAGAAGAAAATAGCAGAGAGTTATGAGGCTTGGGCGACAGCAGTGAAATTGAAATTCTCCACAATGCAAACATACCGATTTCACCACATATTTTAAGCTATAAAGATATCCAGCCCCACATTTTGACAAAGAAGAAGTAGGTAAGTAATCTCTGCAGATGAAGAAATTCTTCGCCAGTTATTTCAGAAGAGTTGACGGTGATTGCACATATGAGCATGAGCAAGCGACCGTTTACTGTTGCCCCCCCTCCCTCCCCCCGCGCCATTATTTCTTTCTCATTTACCCACTCGACAAATTAAGCGAAAAGGGGTTGTAGCGCTTGTTGGTCTGAGTTCTCTCAATTGAAAATATTTAGAGAAACCAAATTGGAAAGACAGAGAAAGAGAGGGAAATATAGAGTATCAGTGATATGATGATCCGAGCACACGGATCTGAAATGAAGACGTGTTATTCAGGGCATGTTTTTCAATCTGATAAGGCCAATTTATTTACTGTCCTTTTGATTTTAAAGCTAGTCCTGTTTCGTCAAGGGTTCGTCAAGTTAAACTTTTGATGGTGAACTTTTGTTTGTATAAATAAATGAATAAAACACGTAAAATTTTTAATTAAAACTATTGACTGAGTACTTTTTTATACAGAGATAAAAGTAACTTATTAATGTCATGCCTATCCCAGCTGCATAATAATTTTTATTTGTTTTTATATAGAGAGACACATTTTTTAACTAAATTTTATCATTTTTAGAGAAAAATAAATCGTATTGTTAAACGTACTTATAACAAATTAGCTTAGTAAATTTAAATTGATACAACAGTGAAATAAACATTTTGACATATACGTTGCTTTGACATTTTCTGATTATTTATGATAACGAGTTTTAGTTACATTTAGATTTTTTTAAATTTATTTGTAAACATATTTTGTCAAAAAATAACAAAAATACACTTAGAAAAAAATTTCAAATATAAATTGATGAATACTTTGCGATCAACAAAGGTTGATATGACCAAATTATTGATGATACAATTATAAACTTGAAATATTAATTTCTAATTTCTATAAACAAACTCGAATGGATAAACAAATGATTTTATTTGTTGATTGTCACATTTATAAAATGTTGATGATATCAAAAACTTCAAAGTGGTATTAATCACCTTGACGCCATGATATATGATATTGAAAACATATAACACACTGTCACTGAAACATTAATAAAGAATTTTGAAATTAAAAAAAAGTTTATTTTTAAAACGAGCTTTGATCAATTCTGCTTAATTTTTCACTGGATTTTGTAAACCACACTCATGAAGGCATTCGTTTTGAAGTAAATCACCAATGTTGTTCATGATGGACACCGTTTTTGTTTTACTTCAATCAACCTTCTAACAAACTATCCCGAATTGATTCATCTGACGAGGAGAATTTTGCCTCAACAATGTTTGCTAAAGTTTTATCAGAATAATGAAGTGATCATAATTAAGAATATGCATTTTAAATTTGTGTTGATTATTTAATTCAAATTACCAGGAATTATCGATAAATATATAATTATTTTTGCCGAATCACTTAAATTTCGCAAAATTCATTCTAGAACTTATTGGAATAAAATGGATTATTATTTACGGTCATTCTTACGATGTTCCATTAAAAAGTTTCCCAATTTATTTTATAAAAAAATAAAAGAAACATGTAGGAATAATTATGAAAGTTTATCAGTTTTTCCAATTACAACTATTTTAAATTTTCATAAAAGTTATCATTTGACAAAATTTATTTATTTTCCAAAATATTAATTTAATTATTTTGTTATTTATTTAAGTGATAAAAATAAATTATTTAAAGGCATTCAAGTTTTTCTAAAATATATGTTTTTTTCCTCCTTCCCGGCGTTGCGGATATTTTCAATTACATTTATTTAATTAATAATGCTTGGACGTCTCGGAATACCAACTTTATTATCGCTTTTTTTAATTGAAAATTGATAAACAAAATTCCCAGACAAACCAATATTAAAAAACACAACAAAGTTTATAAAAAAAGATTCAATATATATACTTTCTCAAACTTTCTTTATTTACGTGTTTATTTTTATAATCTTTGTTATCATATAAGTTATAAAATAATTGCCAGTCATAGCAACATGCGCCCTTTTTACTTATAAAAAATTTCTTTTATTGTCAACATTTATCTGACCAATTTAAAACGATAGAAATAGGCCTTTTCAATTTTTCTTAGGACACTAAGTAGATCTGACCCTTTTCCTTTCAATTGTCACAATTCATTAGTCTTTCGCAGTGGTTCGATTTGGGAAAAGTTTTCCTTTGAAGGCGTTTTGTTTACCGCGCCATCCTTTTTTAGAGTAGTATTGGCTTGACACAAACGTTTTGTTTTGGATTATGACATATATATTGTGTTTTTACTGAAACGAGACATTTTTAAATGCCTTAACATTTGAAAAAACGTTTAAATAATAAAAGTTGAGATATAGTTGTGGGTAAATTGAAGTTTGTTATCCATATGTAAGAAAAATAATAATAAGCACGATTTTTAAACTTCAAACAAATTTATATAAATTTTCGGATTGCTCCATAATCAAATATTAATACAAAAATGTAAAAAATAAATATTATTCAAACAAAATTTTGAAGTTTAAAAATCATTCTTCTTCTTATTTTTCTTAAATATGTTATAAAATTATTTTATGAAAATAAAAAATAATATTATCCTGATTAATCAAATATTTAAAAAAAATTATAGTATGTCATTCTCAAATAGAATATATAAAATTGTTGATTATTTTTTTAAATTGTAAATATCTCACAGAAATTTATTATCGTCATCTATAAATATAGAAATCGATTTTTTAATTATTTATATTAATGATTTATTAATGCATAATTTTATTGTCTGGTTTTATAAAATTGAGTAATTATTAGAATTTATCATTTTTTCACGAACATCAATCATTTTTTCTTATAATATACGGATTCAAATATGACTATCTCATTGTTGGATATACAAATTTCATAATTATCTGAACATTGTATATAAAATTCTTTATATATAGCTTTCTGCTCACATAATAAAGTGAAATACAACAAATATTCATTTTGCATTAAATTATAAACACAAAATATGTTAAATTATAAAAATAAGTATTTTTATTCAATCAAGCGCTATCTGCCCCAATATCGATAAACGATATTTTCATAAGCAAAGTAGATAGCTTCTTGGACAAAAATTGTTAAATTAATTCTCATGAACTATAAGACACAACCAATTATAAAACTAAATGTTTTCTTTTTTCAAACCGAAACCCCTCATAAATTAAATATACAAGCAACAGCTATACATTATTGCATAAACCATACATTTTATCACTGTATATACAATACATGCAAGTTGTTATAATAGAGAAATGTTTTCCCCTAACTACGAAAACTAATACAGTAGCGCGTTATTATTTGATCAATAAATTTGTCGCAAAAAAGTTTTACACCAGGTGTCTTTTAACAACATGTTTCCATCCAAATGTAATAGCATTTGTTTTTCGTTTGATAATATGTAACAATTAGAATATGTAACCATTTGGAAACTGTTTCTATCCCAAAATTGTTCTACATTTCATTATGTTTATGAATGCATTTCTATATTTTAATTTTTATACTAAATTGTTCTATTTATGTATTATAACTAATATTATGCTTCATATTTAATTATTGTGCAATTAAAATTAAACACTCATGAATTATGATAAACAAATACCTCCCATTCAGGTAAAATTAAAATATGCCACAATTCCCTAAAACTTAAAACAAAAAAGATATTTCAAAAAATTAAAATACTGAATATAACTTAAATTAAATTATATTTAGTATTTGGCAGCTACATTGTAACTTAATTAAAAACATTTTTAGGCAATTAAACATTGGTTTGTTTTATTTTTATAATATAATTAATTTTTATTAGAATAAAACTCAAATTTTTGTGACGATATTTTTGCTTGATTCCCAAAAGCCAGCGTAAGTTATTTTTAAATATTTGTTTTTCTAAAAAAGTAATAAAAACGCTACAATTACTTACTGAATAATTAAGCATACTAAGTAGGTATCCTTAGACATAACAAAATAAATAAGTCAAAATCAAATATATATATAAATTGAATAAATTGAATAAAGTAGATTAATTTGTTATATGCTAAAATTTTACAGTTTGAACTCTGTGAAGAAATGTTATGTGTCTGATTCAAAAATTAAGTTAATGACAGAAAAAAGCTGATAAATATTCTTTAATAACACTACGTTCTATTTCTCATATATTGTTCCGTATATTTACTCATTTTTCTGTGATTTATACATCCTAGAAGGACTTAATACTAAGAGGTTGTATTTAACCATTTTAGGTTGTATAGAATTCAAAATCATGAAACTTTCGAAGAGAAATCTAATCTTACGAAACACGAAATAACGATTTCTTCAAAGTATTCTCCGATTGTGATAAAAAATCACACAACCCAGAATTCTAAATCTTCCGACAGAAAATTAGTTGGTTTAATGTCTAATTGTATTTGTTCCTTTTGAAAGGCAAGGTTATAATTAAAAACGATGATGAATCTAATCGCAAATTTATAATAAATTTCAGAGTAATGAAAAATTATGGACGCGAATGATTTTTAGGTGATATATAAAAAGCAATTTAGATGTTTGTATAAATTCAATGTACATCCCCGACAATATCATTTATTTTATAAATTTAATGTCAAACTATCCTACCCTTGAACAATTTAATAAAATAAAACAATTTTTATTCAATATATGCAGACTATACATATTGCTGATACAAAACTTTCCCATCTTATGTCTAACTCAATTATATGTTCAAAACACAACTTTAAATAGATTTGGACTTTGCATAAAAGTTTTAATATGAACAACAAGTAACAAGTATTTTATCCACATAAAAAGAGATGGAAACACGAACAAAATTGTAGATTACTCGACTCCCGGCACGCCCTAAAAATGAGTATTAATCTATTCACTATCTGCCAAATATCACATTTTTAACTTTGGCCAATATTTCGTCTTTGACAATATTTATAGATATATGATATGATTGTTTTTATTATTTTGTTATCGAAAAAAGGCAAATTCTTGTAATATACCTATAGAAACACAGAAGTCCATTAATTACAAATTAGGATATTACATCAGACATTTTTGAAACATAAACATTGAGTTCGTATTTCAAAAAATGACATATTTATGTATATCTTTTTAAAAAATAAAATTAATTAATATTCATTTGAATTTGTTTTGCATAATTGACACAAATTAATAATCTGGTCGTGCAAATTGAATTTAATATTATTATTAATTGGCATTTTGCAATATATAATAAAAGTACGTCTGTGGAAAAAACAGCCTTTGTCAAAATTAATATACTTCATTATAAATTTAGATCTGCAGGACTATTATGTTTAGCATAAAAAGATAAAATATTTCCTAAAATATTGTGAAAGCTTTTCTGACTCGTAACAAAATTATTGAGATATTATTATTACAGATATTTTTATTTTCATTGATGTTCTCTTAAATTGTTTAGCCTCACTGATTTCACTGATTAATTCAAATATTATATTTTATAAACTGTTGGTTTGTTTAGACCGTCAGTCATGAAAAATATCCCTGAAATGTCTCCTCATAATACATACGTTAATATAATTAAAACCAAATATTTGTGAGGAATTATTTTGTTAGTATTCCAACTCTAAGGAATACAAAATCCACAATCTCAGAAAATTTTGTTTTGTATTAATTATTACATTTTAAAATAAATGCAGCTGTGTTTATACTAAATTTTAATATTCCTCTTGTATGTGGATCACACAGGATCATATGATCAGGAAATTTCCTTCTATTTTTGTTTTATTTTCCAATTATTAAAATATTATTTTTATCTCCAAAAGCCACTATATCTTTCTACTTTTATTAATTGCATAATTATACAAACCTATATTGGCCGAACGGACTCCTTTTAAAGTTAATTTCATTCATTGTTAATCTCTTCTCATTTGGTTTTATTGATTGAAAACCATTTCATAACATATCGATAAGTCAACTATTGCTATACATATAACCCAAAATGAAACAACTCACGGCGACAAAATGAAATCCTCGGAAGACCTATATTCAAATGAGAGATCTTATATAGATAATAATTAGTAACAGCCAACAAATGATGAACAGACTGCTTTGCTTCCCCTATATGCAAGTGATATCCTCTTTGATTCTCTCTCAATCCATGAACTTAATAAAATATTCTTTGAACCAATATTGATCTTTCTTTTAGTAAAAAGTGTAACTTTATCTTCAAATGCAATGCTATAGTCTGTTATATAAGACATTTTTATCTTTATGTTAAAGGTCTTTTGATAAAGAAAATAGTCTATTTGGCTTTTGACTTTCCTGTTATTTTTTCTCAATAAATGTAATCATATAACTTACGTGCTATTGAAAGCCAGAAAATGTAGATGCGTGTTGAATAAATATTACTGTATTAAGAAATATGATAGCTAGACATCTGATAATCGTCCTTCGGATTGTAATAGCCAGAGTTATCGGAATGTTTTTTCTTTCAATCTGAACATTTTATTTAAAAATCGTATTAAATTATATACAGTTAAACTTAATATTGAATACTTATACAGCTTAAAATTTTTTACAGCTTTTATTTAAATGTATTGATAACATCTTAGATTATCGAATTATTAATGATTTCATTATTTATTTTACTCATTCTGAGTAAGAAACTGAAACTGACTTTTACTGACTTTTACTGACCTTTATTGTGCTTTATAACTGATCATAAAAGTATATTAAAACTGTTGAACTATGAACAAAAATGTAGCGTTATGGTTTCCAACTTCGTGTAAGAGTAATAATAAATAATTAAACTGCAATTCCAAATGCCAGCCAGCAACAGTTACCAGTTTTAGCAATACTGACTGTACTTTAAATTAGACTATTGTTCTATGTGTGAAACTATTTTCGTTGGGAACCAATCATTATAAATATTAAATGGGTCTACAGCTTACAACCAGTATCAAATAGTATTTTTGTAAAAATGATACTAGTGATAATGTATGTTATAAAAAATTCATTAATTTATGTAAAAAAAATTAGTTTAAACTTTTCTAACTTTATTATTATTCTGTCAAATAATATTAATCCGAGATTTACGGTTTTGTGATGATATTTTTACAACAAAACTGTGCGATACAGCGATCCACTTCCAATATTGCATGATAGGTTAGACGGAAAGTTTGGATATTTCTATTAATATATTGTACATACCTGCGGGTTTATGGGCTTTCCTCTGAATTTGTTGGGATATGACGATTAGAATATTCCGCATATATAACACAGACATAATTCAAGATTGACGTCTGGCTGAAAAACAACTAATAGTTTTTTTTTACTCTCGAGGCGTTCATTGTTCATTATCTAAATAATTGTGATCAACTGTTATTTCAGATAATATTGATTTACGTTTTTGGAAAATAATATTAACAATGTTTTGAGCACTGTTCCCTTACTTTTATATATTTAATCACCGCTTCATTTACAAACTCATTCAAAAATTGTTTAAATTTCGAAATTTGTTGCATTTCACCTCTTTATTAAGAGTTCATATTAAAAATAAACAACACACTTAAAAACATTTGCAGAATATCTGTTATTATTCTATATAATTGTATTATAGATATTTATAAGTTGATCTTAATAAAATTAATATTTTTTTATATTTATACTTTTAATCTCTATTTAAACAATATTGAAAAAATTTAAACTAGTTTTTTCTTTATCATTGTCTTTATTTACAATTCGGATATAATCATAAATCTTGATTATTTTTTCCGGCAATATTTTCATTGATCAATTAAATATAATCAGAACAAATAATCAAAAAAATTATCACTAGGAAATCGCTGCACCCCCCTTTATCTTTTGATGAAGAATAACGTTCTATTACCTCAAATCTCAAAATAAATCTTGTTCTATTTATATTAAGAAATTCAGAATTATATGTAAAAATACATTTAAATTTTGTCTGACAATCCATAGATATTTGGATTAAAAAAGTTGAAATTTTAAATTTAAAATAAAGATTACATACGGTTTTTTAAAAGTATTTTGCAGTTCGCGATGAGCTCCTATGTCACTATTACTTTTTTATTTGACGTTTGTACACTTCAATTAGAATCAATTTGCAAGTAAAAAATATCTGAAATGTATTATATCCTTTCTTAAATTACAAATTGTTATTTTCATAATTTTTAAAAGATATATTATATACAGGAAAAATCTGTAAAATAGTGATTTCTACATTTTAGTGTAATTATTGTACTTTGAAATGAAGAGAATCTGATAAGCAAAGTTTTACAGCACAAAGAATATAATAAATATCCGTAAATCAAATTTAAAATTAAAAAATTTTGTTGTATTTTCTCAAAAAATAGTTCTTCTATATTGAACTTTCAAAGAACTAAGGCCTCATTTCTAATTGAAACATTGTAAACTTGTGACATTATATCCTTTTGAACTATAAGCCTTTTTTCCCAACATGAAAAGGTGACTCTCTCCATCGACTTGAAATACATCTAACAGCAAATACTTATGCTATATTGCCAAACCGAGAATTTAAAAATAGTTTTTACCGAATTTAAAATGTATGAGTGCACTAAAAGATATTACCTTCTCGTCAGAGTTCTACGAAATAAATTAATAATGAAATTTCCTGCCATGCAAAATATATATAAAATGTTGATAAATCTCGACACTAAGTTATTTTGTAAAGTAAACTTTTGATACTAAATTTTTTAAAGTTTACTAAGTCTTAGTCGAAAGTCTATGGAATGTCATGAAATACATTAAAATAATGTAATTATTTTTGTACTTGTCAATTGTAATTCTTTAGCTGACCGAAAAAATCTAACTTGATGGATACATTATCAAATATTGTTTTTTTCTCTGTTATTGTTTTCCAACCACTTCCGCAAATGCAAAATATATAACTAAGAATATAGGAAGTAAGGTCTGAAGAAAAGAAACCATCGTATTGAATATTATTTTTCCAAAAACAATAAAAAGTTTTTTATGATATACAGAGGGTCCTTTTATTCATAGAATAAAAATTTCCTTCTTACAGAATGTTTCAAACGTTTTTTGAAAAAATAATAAATATCGGAGTTCTTTTGAAATAAATGGCACTATACTTTAACATTAAAGTAGATAAAACGTCAAATCAATGTTCTATAATTTAACATAAAATCATAAACTCAATTTAAATTTATTAATGTAAAGCAACATTATCCTTTGATATGGTTACCTTTTTCTGTACATATAAATATAGGGAGAGAAAACTTCAATAACACGTTTTTTTATTTTTAAACGTTTTGGTACACATCGCAACAAATGTTTTGATTTTCTTTAAATGAATTAAACTTTAAAAAAATTATCTAACTACTATAGTGGGATCTTTCTGAAATGGTCCTTCAAATAATCCATTTAAGGGACACTCAAAAATTCGTAAAGGGAACAACCCTTTTAACCATAGTAACCTTTCTTCAGCATGTATGAGTTTTGATGATTGATTTCTATCAAAAAGAGACAAAAACCAGTATATTGCCTTTTTAATAAACTATCTATTACCAATGTGCAACGCCGATCAACTGGAATGGTATGCTCCATTTCCTGAAACCATTCATAAAACTGTATTAAAACGATATAATTCTAAAATATTGATTAGAAAATAGAAAAAACTTTTTACTGTGTTACAAAATATTGTTCTAACAACTTGTTTGTCCCTTTTAGAAGTAAAATTATCTAAAAATTATAAATATATTTAAAGTATATACCCCACCTGATAAGTGGCCAGGTATCCGTGGGAGCAGGTCTTGAGCCCAAAAACTGAGTTAAAAGGTTGCAAAGTCTGGACAAATGTGCCCCCTGTGGTGTCCAGAGGAAAACTGACTCGAAATCGAAAGCGAAAGCAAACAAATACGGCGCATTTCAGGCTCTAAAAAGTCTGTGTATACCGACCAACAACAAAAATATTTGAAAAATTATTGCTGAAACAATATGTTTTTGTAGATTTCCGAATTAACAAAGAAAACAAGCATTAACAATATGTTTTTGTAGATTTCCGAATTGAACAAGAAAACAAGCATTAACACAGATAATTCAGTCGGAGCACATTTCGTTTCAATTTTTCTAATTTTCTAATTTAAGGTTTTTTGTTATTCTCTGGGCGTTTAAAATTTTTTTATGTATCGATTTTTAAATATGTCTTTGCACTATTTGTATGCAACCGGTTTATAAAAGTGACTGTCATAATTTATATTCTAGAAGGTATCATTGATA
>JAUZNC010019115.1:0-25762 GCA_034780395.1 Vannuccia rotundouncinata
CTTTTATTTTTTCAAAAGGTTGTTTGGCACTTGATGAGGGTCCAAACATTCGCAAAAACGTCCCATACCACAATTTGGTGATATCCTCGTCTTTGCTTTTACCTCCATACATTTTGCATGTGAATTTCTCCACATGCAGACGAGATCTTTTGTCTGCTCCTGGAGCGACGGGAAGTGGTTTCGGAAACACGTTCATTAATTGTACAATTGCCAACGTTGCTATTTCATCGGAACACCTCAATGTTTAGGATATTTTTGATATATTATATATATTTTGAAGCGTTATTATTATGTAGTAATTTGTAAACTTGTCTTTTTCAAAATATAGATATTAGAGAATTTGTGTTTAACATTATAAATATGCGGGAGAAAAACAGAAAAAAGGAAAAAAAGAAAAAGTAAATAAATAAATAAATCTCCCGCATTTTTTTGTAATTGAATTAAAAAGTTTTGCCGGAGATAACAAGTTTTCATCTTTCTAGGGACACATGAAACAAAAATAAAGATTACCTATCTAAATCAATCACATTTCATATTTTAGCTTGACTTTGAAATTTTAGGAGCTTGTGAAAAATATACCAATATTGATTGAAAAAATCAATGAAGAAAACTGTCATAGTACCTACTTCAATGTATTATTTATGGAGTATATGATAGCGGGTTCGGAATAAGCCTGATTTTCTAATATATACAAAAGTGCAAACATTTTAGGAGATCGTCAAAGCACACTTTCCAGTATGAACGTAAGACTAATTTATTGATAAGCTTTTATAATATTCAATATTATGTTTTCTAGTATGACGTTGGCAGCCATTTTGACAATGCTCCGTGATCACATGTTGTTATTTTTTTTACTGGGAGTAATAATTTAATAATAATAATATTATAAAATTTAGCAAAAAAAATTGCGTGAGCAAAAACTATTCAATTCTCGTGGCATAATATACTATTCTCCCATCGATATTGTTAGATTTCCATTTCAATTATGATTGATTATTTTTCCATCCTCTACTTTAAAGTATTGATTTTTTATTTCACCTCTCGTAGGTGAAACTTTTCATTTACTCAATTATGTAATGAATTACAATACAATTAACGATAACAAACTGATCAATAAGAATTATTTATTGAAAGTAATGTTAAAGGTGCAGTCTTGAAAATTACCGGGGAATAAATCTTTCAGGTTTTCTGAAGTCACGCTTGCAGCAAAATGGTTTACGTTTTGCTCTTCATTAGAATAAAAAACTTTAATTTGTCCTCTCAGAGCGGTTTCAGTCCCAGTTTCGAAAGTTGGTAAATCTATGTACGATTGATCTGCACTTGATATAAGACCAATTCTTCTCTTGGCAATTTCGTTTGGTATGCCAGCTTCCAACATTCTGGTTTTAGCCGTTCGACGTAGGCTAGTATTAGTGAAATTTTTATCTTTACCATTTGATTTAGTTGTCATTTTTCGATTTTGCGTATTCCCAGCGTCATTTGTTTGTACCAAATGTTTAATGCAGGCCAATTGTTATTGGACTCAGAAATAAGGATGTACATTTATTGTCGGTAGGTCTATATGATAAAATTTTTTTAATAGGAATACTGGGCAGCGTTCTGAATTCACTTCATTAGGCAGGATTGATTGTAATCACTTTTGTAATCACTATATACAACCTTTGCGATGAGATTGCGATAAAATGATGTTTAAAATATATATTGATATCGATATTTATCGCTGGTAGAAATTTGAATAACTGATTGATTTACGGATTGAAACAAACTTTCGAGTAAAATTTTCGCGACACGTAGATTCTAACTATTTCGCTCCTGAAATCAGTCAGTTATCATATACTTAATCAGTAAATAAATACAAAATGTCGGAAAAAACGGTTTAATTTTTGGCATATTTATTATTTTTCGTAATACTATTAAGATAAAGAATTCCTTTGCTTATTGAATGTGTTTATTGAATAGTTGAACCCTCAAAATGTTGGGCTGGACACCAAATCATTAGTGTAGGGTAAATAGTTATCGAGATATTTTTTGTGAAAAATGTCCAAGGATGTCAAAGTGCCATCAACCGGATTCGGAATCATCAAAATTTTCTGATGTAGGAGATGCATAATAATGTTTGGCGGACTCCAAAACAAGTTTAATCTTAAAACATCCGGTGTTTTATTGATTTTATCATACTAATTTCAATATTTTTCTTAGAGTTAATTTATTTTTAAAAGTTTCATATCTTTTTCATTTCGAAATTTTTCAAAATTAAGACATTTCTAATAAAATATATAATAAAAAAAGTTTAAAAGATATAAAATGTGGTATCAAAATAATGTGAGTGTTTATTTTGTGATATCATTCAAAAGTGGTTTCATTAGTTTTCATTTTATTTTATATCGATAATATTTAAATTATAAATGTTGGTCTTGTTTGAAACAATCTACTCATATAAGATTATATTTTTAAATATATATATTAATGTAACACATATAATATATACAAAGATTTATTAAAGTAATATACAAAATTATTAGTTCAATATGATATTTTACACAAATATTGAATACTTTATGTTGAAAATGTATGTAACGTCCTTAAGTTTTTAAACTTTAATGAAATAGATTTACAAATATATCAAATCTGGATAACATTCAAATTTTGTAAACGTTACGTTTTGTGTTAAAAGTTATTTTCATAATATAAATACTTTATAATTGTATGTACCATAAGTAAAAATATTCTAAATTATATGAAGCGTTATGGTGATGCAATACAAATAATTTACTTAATTTTTGCTTTTATTTAGTTTCATTTTTGATTGTTTTCTTTGAATTTGTTTAGTGCCATTTTGAGTCTTAAGGCTACTTTGTTTACAATTGTTAATAATATCACTTTTGAGTCTTAGGACTACTTTGTTTACAATTGTTTATTTATTTTCACTTTTGATGCCTGAGGTACTTTGTTTTGATTTTTTTGAAATTTCGGTTTCCATATTTGAATTGCCTATTCTTATTTCATCTCCAATATCAGTAAATTTATTTTCAGTTTCCTTAGTTAGCTGAGGATACGAGGAACTTGTATAAGTTCCAGATGAGTCCGATGTAGCCGTGGTGTTGAATAAGCTACGCGTTTTATATCTACAAAAACTTCTTTCAAAATTTTCCACTGGTATATCTAATTCTTCCGAAATTTTGTTGTTATAAATATCAGTTATATCACTTGCACTGGGGGGTATATTTAAACTCCAAATATCTTCTGATGAAATATGTTTCGGAGGAGATGGGGTTCTGTCAAACGAAAAATATAAAGTTAGAGTAATAACCATTGTGATTATAATGGTAAAGAGGAATAAATAATTAACAAAAACAAAAACAACTATATTTTCACTTAAAATTTAGTTACTTACTGTGCTGTAATTACACTTTTTGGGTGTATACCAAAACTTTCCATTACAAGTCTGCGAAAGTTTGGCCATGTTGTTAAATAGACAATCCAATTTATACACTCAAAATTGAGCATTAAGAGAACAGAAATATCTTGCAAGCACTGATAAATTTCTGTTTCAGAATACGTTTTAGATAATCGGAGCTTTATTTGAAAATAAAACTTTGGAATTGCTGGTAATAAATAAATGGCAGATAATATTAAAATAACAACAGCTGCCCACAAATCTTCATTATTATGTTCCATTTGAGATTTACTTCGCTCTTTATAGATTAAAATTACTTTTACAGTAAGTGCAAAACTAGACATAGCTATTATTGTAGACACTATAGCCTCTTCGAAAAATATAAATTTGTACAAAGTAAATGCAAATCCTTTTATTCCTGTTGATCGACATCTTTCCTCGTTAAATTCATAATAAACAAGGAATGGTAATCCACCGATCAGATTAAGACTACATATAATAGCGCAAGTTATCCATGCTTGTCTAATTGTAAATTTATTAAAATTAAATGGATAATAAAATGCTAAGCACCCATCCGTGCAAATATATGCAAATAATGTTGAATCTATAGATGATACTATATTCCTAATAGTTTTGTATATAAAACATTCTGAGATTTCAGTTAAATCAAACTGATACTTTGAACCAATATATTCCACTCCTTTACTAGGTAGAAAATACAGAAATCCATACACAATAATATTCAGTTGGTGAGAAATTGCTAACACACCAAGAAATATTCTATTGCGAGAATTTTTTTTACTTATTAAGAAAAATATATAAACAATGTGAATGTTTCCCACAGTACCAAATAAACCGAACACTGGAAATATGAAAAGAGAGATAATTCCAAGAGTTTTGCAAATGTTGCATTGTATCTTCTTAGTATCAGGTCTTGAAAAATTGCAATATTCCAAAGTGTGGTATTCCATATCAAATACGATAACTGCAATATTGATAATTTCAGATTTAATTAATAAATCACAACATGTGATTATCGTTAATAAAATGTTGGATTGATTTTGTTTTTTAATCAATATAGAATTGTATTGTAAAATTGTATAACTTGCTTCAATCATTGACATTATACATCTGTGTTTTAGTGTATACTAAAGTGTAATGTCTATATGTCTTCATTATATAATTTAATAAAATATCGAATAAATTTCAGAAATGGTTATGAAAAATAAAATACAATACAATATACCAATGTTATATTCTATTACCAGTGTGGAAATAGCGCATATGATTAATAAAAGTCGTAAAATATATATATATGAACAACATTTATGCTTTCTTTTACTGACTATTAATGTTAAATTGAATTAATTGTAGGTTCGAGTTGATACATAATTTGTTTTATCTATTGCGGCAATTACCAATAATCAATGTGAAGTGAGTTACCAATTTATCAATAACCCCGCATGAAATGAGTAGTTACAGTATATTTTGTAATATTAAATGCGATCAATATAATCGGTACAGCTAATATTAAAATTCGAAATGTGCTTTCAGAGCAAACAGAAAATTTATAGTTTGAGTTGTGCAACTATTAAATTTTACAATTTTTATCCATGTATTCATAATATTAATGAATGCGGTATTATCTCTTACTAGATGTATATTTAAACGATAAATATTTCTATACTACTAGAATTAATACGAGTATTGAAGCTAATTGAAAGCATTTGAGTGAGCAAATAAAAGGTAAAAGAATAAATTATTAATAATAATAAAATAGAGAGTTGTTTTGACTTCTAAATTATGTTAGAAATGATTTTTTGTAAAAGGGAAAAGAAATAAAAACGGCCCTGGAGCCAGAACTGGAGGAATACCGACAAATTCCTACTGGAGCAGGCAGTGGTTAATTCACTACCCGAGAAACTATGGACTGGATGAACCTGGGGAAGACTTAGCTTATCTGGTGAGGATAAAATTGTTCATAAGTCAAGTCCAGTAAAAGAAAGTTAGAGGTCATTTCTAAGTCCATCGTAGTGCTTCTCGAGGTTCTTTCTGAAACGTTGAATGCTCCGCCGTTTCTCAACCTATCTCGCTTATCTACAGCCCAATCGCTTTTGTTTTTCTTCTATGTTACTTCGAATCCTCCAACACTTATATATTTTTCTTCATGACCTTACTTTAAAGTTTTTTTGTTATAACCTACTTGGCGTTGGATGAGTATTTATAAAATGGTATTTTTCTATTTAAATTTATATATTTTTTGGTTTGTATTGAAGCGGTGTAACAGAGAGTGTTTTTTCTTTATTTTACTTTTATAAAACATTTTGAATTTTATTTTTAAAATATCATATGTTCCTCTCTGACACACTCCGCTATATTTAATAATATATTGATGTCATTGACCCTTGAATGTTAATTAATGTACTCCTTTTGTAATTTTCAATATTGTCATATTAGCGCAACCACTTTTGGTAATTACTCTTTGATAATCAATTCCAAAATACAACCTTTGTATCATGCTAACAAAGTATATAAGAAGTAGAAATAACACACTGAGTTAAAAATCAAAAATTTACTCTATATTTATAATATTACATAATTATCGAAGGTGTGATCATTTCTAGAAATATAAAAAATATCAATTTATAATGAACAGCGAAATAACAGCTCAGGATGAATTTGTTCTTGAATGGGTCAAGTCATCAAACATGACTTGTAAAGTGGTAAGAACTCCCAATTTGAGATAATTTATTTAGAAACAGTCTCATTTCATTTAAAATTATATTAGGAAAATTTTCAAAATTTTTAAATGTTACAATTTTTTTTGAGATTTGTGTTGAAATAACAAGTCGATTCACATTTCAATTTTTAATATTAAATTTGTTTACTTTTATATCCAATTCAGATGTTTCAAATCGTCAGAAGTGTTCTAAAAAAATCTTATCCCGGAAATATTGTTTTCAATGAAGATAAAAAATCGTGGATTATTTTACCTCAAAAAACAAAGGTAGTACTCCAATATTTAAATCATATTTAATGGGAGGTTTTTTTTACATCTTCTAAAACAAATAATTCAAAATTATGAGTTGAAATATATGAGATTATCCCAAAACTAATTTATTAATATTTAAATCATTACTAATTGGTACAGTGCATTTATTGTAACCGACGTTTGATTTTTTTTCTTCTCTGATTGATTCCCAGTATTAGCCATTGATATCATAATAATAGTTATTTAGGTCGACAAACCTAATTAAATTATGTCCGAAATAAAAACGGGCAAAAAGAAAAAATTGTTAAATCTTGTTCGGTGCATAATTTTACCAATATGGAGCTGATAAGTAGAGCAAATCGTCAACTATCTTGTCACAAGTAAGTTCTTTTTATTTTTATAAATATTATGAATCCAAATTACTATATTTATAACAATTTGTTTTATTAGAGAATGGCTTATTTAAGTCAATTTTTTAAATTTTATTCAGTTTGCAATTGATTTTCTAATTTTTATTTCGGACACTGTTTTACGTATAAGCCGTAGCAGTTTGCCAATCTAGAGAAGTTGAATACGATATCAATGGCCTGCACGATTGTGCTGCTTTTGGTAGAGTAGTCATAGTACCTCTATAGTACCAGATGAGCATTGGCACTGTTGAGTTTGTCTGCTGCTCGACTTCAGATGGCAGCCAGGTCAAAGAGCGACAGAAGAAAAGAGTATATCGAGCATAGAGTGTTTGTGAGTAGCAAAAAAAGTATGGAAACTTCTTGTTCATTGTGGCGATAAGGAAAGCATAGTCAAGATAATGCGTTGCAGGAGTGAACTGCATATGAGCAGTGTGTGCTTAATTACTAGTTCGGGCCAAGCCTTCGTAGTAGAGTGATCAGCCAGTAAGTTTTCCAGGTCAGCCATGTTGTTTAACTCTTTGACTGGACTCGACGATTGGGCGGAGATAACATACGATAAATACATCAATCAATCAATCAATCAATTCACGTGAATTGAATTAAGCTGTGGGCTGTCTTCTTTTTCATCAGCTCTCATAGCGAGAAAACTATAGAGTTAGTATGATAGAAAAAATAGGCTATTAATTATGCACACCAGTGTAAATACAAAATTCAATATTAAATGTTGTATAGACAGTTCACAAATTCTCTCAAAATGTTCCTAAGTTTGGTCGCCACACTAGCTGCTTTCTTAGATTGTGACCCTGTGGGTGGTTGAATGAAGATTTGAACATCAAAAATCCCGAAAAATCCTATCCTAGATACCAAAATTAGGATTCATGTGGTGTGGTTCAAAAGTTTTAACCAATAATGTGATTTAGCGGCCATCTTGAATTTAGAAAATGCCAAGCGTTACACCCAATTGATTATTCTCTAACTACATGGTCTAGAGTTCTTAGAAATGCAAAGAAACGATTGTTACCAGACATTGCAAGGCTCGACCCACCTGCGTTTAGTATTATACTTTCTACAATACATTTATGTAACTATTTAATGTTATACTGTTAAATTTTAAAATGGATAAATTGAGGGTCCTGCATTCTGTGGCCCCTCACCCTTGATGTGCTTCTGAGGTCGCTGCAATCTAGTAAATTTAATTATTATATATGTCAATGGTATTTTAAAAATTAAATATATTGCATGCATATTTTGTCGAAAATTAGTTATCTATAATTTTCACTATTTTTAAATTCAAATTTTAGGAAAATTTAGGATTTTTGAACTTCCTCATTTTTATTGGTTCGTCATTGGATACAGAGAAGTTAAGAGAATTCTTGTTGGAGCATGTCCCCTTCAATAAATTACCAATTATTGTCTTCGCAGGTACGTATAATGGACAATTTTCATTGATTCATAGGACTCGATCCTTAGTGAACTGTTTTAATACATAACTGAATATATCGAAGGCTTTATTGCTACAATATTTAAACGTTGCCAAATGTATCGATATACTTTTAACAGAGTAATTTCGAAGTGTGTTAGTTTCTGTTTTTTCAGACTGATAAAAACTAGTAAATTTAAAATATAGTCCAGGTCCAGAGACATGAAAATCGAGCAATTGTGCAACAAATTATTTAGTTTTAAAATTTTGTATATTCATACATATGGTCCTCTATTATCTAAAAATAGTAAAAATTAAATGTACCCATTAGAATAAAGTTAGGATTCATTAAGGAAGGAGTAGGTCATAGATGGAACGGCGGTGTTTTAATCTGCTAAGTATTATTAAAAGTTCATTGTAACGCTTGATAAATGTAAACTATAATATTGGCGAATATTTAAACTCGCAAACTATAAAATTATTATTTTCGTACTCTGTAATACAGATAGTCAACTGTCATTTTTGTAAATAATTGACTATTAAAATATTGATATTATTTATTAATGCTACATTAAATATGTATTAATTTACTTATTTATTCAATACATTAAGGTTTAATAATAAATATTATTAATTCAGTTTTTATTTTTTTAAATTATAATTTTTTAATATAAATGAAATTTTTTTTAAATATACTAAATTATGTTTTAATCATTAGCAAAAAAAAGTGTAAGAATTGCACACACTCCACTAGAATAACAAAGTGTTATACTGTCCCTTCGACAGTAATCATTCCTTAAGTATTTCCTTAAATATTTCTATGTATAATTTATTGATGCTTGTCTTAAATTGTAGGGCGCATTTTTAATTTGATAGAATCATTAACTTTTTAAATAGAATCATTACTTATTGATTAGTAAACGATTTATTAATAAATAAAGAATTAAAGAACTAGTCCTATAGTTGTTTAAGGTTGTAAGCGTTTGTGTTACGTTACCAACGTACAAGTGAAAAAAAACTTTTGATTTTATTCATACTAATTGAATTCTTTAAATAAACAGGTAAATTTTATCAATTTTAGATACAAGTGTTATTAAGTTGTGTAGTGGGTAGGTATTAATATATTCATTTAATCGTTATTAATATTTTATTTTTATTATAACTTTGAAAATATATTTCAAATTTTCAGCTATTGAAGAAAATGTCAAATTTGTATTATTTGAACTATTTGCCAAATGTAATCGTATTCCATTCTTAATTAAAGTATTTAATTTCTTTTACATTGAAAAGGAAAGTTTTGTTAGAAAGAGGTGAGTAAATTTGCAATATCTTATGTTGCGTATTTAAAAAAGAAATATGTTTAGAAAAATGAATTACTTTCTATTTTCTTGTCCATATGTTTTCCTAAAAACTAAATGTTAACATTTCATACAAAGACGAAATAGCTATTTTCATCACAATGTATTAAAATTTGCACTTTTCATTCCGAGTGAAGAATTTGATTCGAGTGCCGTAGCCTGAGGGGCTGAAATTAATCACGAGGGATGAAACTGCTATTTTCATCATGTGATGAATTACGCTTTTCATTTCAACGGAGTGAGAAACACAAGCAAAAGGAACCAGGGGCACGAAAAGAATCACAATTTTATCGACTTACCTGGCTATTGATTTCTCATTGAGATTTATTTATCATAATTTGCAAATATGTCACCTAAAAACGTCGATAAAAAGCATTTATGTATAATCAATATTTACAGTATGTACAATATAATACTTTATTATTGCACTCAGTGCAATAATATTTTACTTTATTGCACTGGATGAAATTTTAATTATTTTATAAAAAATCACAAAATTGACTACACGTTTATTTTAAAATAACTAATTATGTATATTTGCAATTAAAATGAACGTAAATATTAAAATCTTTAATATCGTTGGAAAAATTACGAGTTGACATGATGTTAAACTTCGATTTGAATTTGTGTCTTCATAGATTCGAATTGCCTTTTATAGACAGTGTTAATTTGAATTTTCTGATAACTATGCACTAGTTGTCTAAATAAATATTAAAATATCGTTATAATTGAATTCTATAGGTACATAGTCACCATTATATTATATGAGTCATTTAAAATTATCGATCTTGAAGGGTCGAGCACCCACTTTCGTACAAAATAATAACTCGGTAGAGCCGAGTTTAATATTTGAGTATTTCTTTCGGCCCATTTGGCATGATTAATTGTATTTTTCAGTATTTGACTTTTGAAATTATCTTGAATTTGCTTTTCTGTAAATGGTGAATGGTGCCTTAATATGTTTCGTATTTCGTTTTCCATCGGTAAAATGATATCTTGAAAAATTCTCCATTAATATCAAAGTTTAAAGATCAAATATCAAAGTTTAAAAATCGCCATTAATATCAGAGTTCAAAGATCTGTATAACTTGCCATTTTCTATCAAAGAGATAAACTAAAGAATTTTCTAATCATTATAATATCTCAAGGACAGATTTACAATAACTAAAATAGGAATTCTGTAAAACGTATTTAGTATGAAACACATACCTCATAGACGGGTACCTAATAATTATTCAGTAAAAACCGGGCTTAATTTTTATTATGGATCAAGGATTCAAATTTATAAATTTAAATAATTTTAAAGAGTTAAAATTGAACTTCTGGTTCCTCAATTTTGTATTGATTATCGAAATAGATAAATTGAATATGGGTCAGTTTGCCGTTCTACATAAATAATATATAAGTCGTTGCGTACAAATGTCGAATCTCGACAACACTTAAATATGTTTGATATTAACAATACAATTCGTCACCTTTTTTATTAAAATTCAATTAAACGAAAATATCTATTTAATTAAATGCAATTTAAAAATGAATAAATTGTATTAACGAATTAATTTGTTTAATAAATTGCATAATTAGACCGATAGACTTGCACGAACTTATTACAAAATATTGCACGCGATTTTTGATGTTATATTTAATATTTTAAAAACGGTTTCAACCTGCAGTTTTGGAATAAATAGTTGTTATGTTATTCTTTCAATATTTTTGATTACAAATATCCCTTTCTTCTAATTACTAAAGTGAATCCCCACTCCCAACCGGCTACACACTTGGCAGTCTTAAGGATGACGACGCCGCGTTAATCGCTTCTAATTGGTCAGAAGCAGCCATTTCAACAATGCCTGGATTATCGCACGAGGAAATAGTTGCTCAGCTAAAATACATTTTAAATCACAATGTTGGTCTTGGGATAAGTTGGAAAGATACAACTGGGGCCTCAAAAGAGGACAGCCGCCTTGTTGCTGCCGTAGTTGAAGATTACAATGGATCTGTGGGAAGATTATTTGTGATGAAAGAACACCAAGGAAAAGGATTAGCTGCACGACTTCTTTGTGAAATGGTTGAAAAACTTTTCCTTCACAATGAACTTGTGTTTGCAAATATCGAAGTATCGAACGAGTTTTCACGCCGACTTTTCCGAAAACTTGGTTTCCAAATGCTTCCCGGAGATAGAACTTGGTTTTTTGTCTAATTGAAAACATAAATAGGTAATTGATACCCATGCACAATCACTCTAAAACGACCTATAATAATCTATTCAACGAAAGACATAACATTGATTTCTATTTTATTCCATAATAAAACTATTGAAAATAATATGTTGTATAATTTAAAACAAAAAAATGTTTGATGTTTGTAGATTGTAGATTGTAAATTTTATGAGAAATAAATTTATTAAAATGTGGAATTGGGTTTTTTGGAATAAAAGTATCGGTTATAAGCTCTCATATACCTATAACTACGAATAGATATTTCGAAACTAGTACCAACAAAACGTAAATTAATTCTTATCTAAAGTGGACCCAAACAATTTTTGCAGAACTATATAAAAATGTCTTTCTATGAACCTGTAAAATGATTTAACACAATATATGCAAATTGTAGGTAGATCTTCAATAATATACTTTATTTAATTTCTTGTAAATTTATAGTGAGCGAAAATAGGAAGATATTGGTTGGAGCAGCTTAGATCGGATAAGCAGCTAACAAAGAAATGATAATAGTCATACAATAGAACAATCAGGATACATACATTCTATCTGCATGTATGTATTATACAAATCAACAAGTAAAGTGCATACAAGTCATATAACTACAGACTTCGGACGTTTTCATTGGTTGACCTCTGGACTCTCTTGATTATTTAGTAACGTTTACGTGATTGTCACACTGGTAGTTTATGCTTCTATATTGTATGTATATTGTAAGTTCACATGTATAGCGTATGTGTCTAAGAAGTATGTCAAATGAAGAAAATATTAAATAAATAAATAATATATGTAGAAAAGAAAGAACCGTTAGAATGTCAGCCTCTATCACTTCTGATATTTTTATTAAGTGTGTTAATTTATATCATGAGCAGTTGAGGATCCAATTTCACAATAGTGACGGTTTATCAATTATTCTGATGTCATCAGTTTGTAGAACTCTGTAAAGAAATTAAATTAGTTAGTTTATTGCATATAAATGTAAACCAAAATAATAAGATTTTGAATGAACATCACTCACCATCAAAGTCAACAAAGCCGGATCCGTCAGTATCTGTATCACGGATCATGTCATCAATTTCTTCTTCTGATAGGTCGTCACCAAGTCCCTTCAAAATCCATCTGATCCATAAAATGTGTGAATTAAAATATTTATCAATTTTTAAATATTTATCAATAAATGTGAAATTTGTAAAATAAAAAAAAACTTTAATATTAAATTTTATGTCTTTTTAAATATCAAATATCAATTAAAACATTTAAGACATTTTATACTTTGGATATGTATATTCGAAATATTGTTGATAAAAATAATTAATTAACGAAAAACTGTCAAATTCTAAATTTCTGGAAACAAGCTCTAGATTATAGTATAATTATTTATTGGGAGGTTAAAAATATCCATGTAAACTACAATAAAAACTCAATAAAATTTAATGATTATTATATTTTAGTGTAGTTTGTTTAGTTTACTTTTCTGGCACACTTCGTCAAGTAAGTTATATCTCTATGATTTCCTCTCTATATAATGTATAGTATAGTTATATCTGAATGATTTCCTCTTTATTTATAAATTCGTCAAAGTCAAACTGAAACTTTGATAATTGTTGGTGCTAATTAAATAAGAGTGAATCAATACTAAATAGACTTTTTAAAAAATCACCTCAAGTCTTCAACATCGATTTCTCCCTTTCTGTTCTTATCAAGTACCCGAAAAGCTTCGCGCATGTCACGTTCATCTTGATCCTCGTGAAGTTTTTTGCCGTACAATGTCAAAAATCCGTTAGCATCAATAAAGCCAGTAGCTGTAAGAATAAATATTTACGATTTTTCTAGAAAGACATTAAAATAAGAGTAAACAAAAGAGTTAGATTACACATCTTTATTTCCATAAAATAACAATATATCGACATTTTATATTATAAAATCCAGATCATGACAGAAAATAGTTAAAGGATGTTAAAGCTTACCATCATCATCAACCATATCTGCCCATTCCTTGAGGGTGTCGGGTTTGACTGTAAGATTGAGGGCTCTAAAAGCTGGACCCAAATCTGTTGTGGAGATCTTGTCCTGGCCACGCTTGTCAAACTTCTTGAAAGCGGCCTTAGCAACTGAAAAAATTTACAATCCTTTTTCGTAATAATTCTTTACATTTTTCAATTTAAGTTACATACCACTGTATTTGAATGGATTATAAATTTATTTCATATAAAACATTGTTAATTTAATCATTATTTATTTAGTAAAGATATATATTTCAATACACTTATTAAATTATTTTTAATTGAAAATGTTATTCAAATAAATATTAATAAGATAAAAAATCAAACAAAAAAGATTTTATAAATTTGTATTGTAAAATGTAACCTACAACGTTCAAGTTTAGAAGTTAACTCATTATAAACATAATGATACTTTTCAGTGTAGTATATATGTGGTAAATATATTATAATCTATATTACGTGCTAATGTGACACATTTAATTAGTATTTGATTAAAGTAATAATACGAATAAAAATGTGTACCCTTTTATCAATATTTTTAAACTGCATTTTATTTACCAAATTGAAAATTAAAAAATTAAGAATAAAGAATTTATTTAAAATTTTATAAATTCTTTCTTTTAAAGGAAAACTTGAATGTTGTTATAAATATGTCTTTATAAGTAGTCACAATTAGAGAGTAATAAATAGTCGAATAATACGAAGTCCACCGAAAAGAAGCTGTCAGTATATATAGGAAAACACATTTTAGAAAGATTTGAAACTTACTTTTGACTTGATCCTCTGTCACTGTAAAATCATCCACTTGGAATGCCTGAAATCATTAAAGGAAACCTTTCCGGATAATTTACATGAATGAAAAATTATAGACAATAATTCAAATAGTTTTATTTTAATTGATATATAACTAAAAACTTTATAATAAAACAGAAACATTAATTTAAATAAAATAAAATCATAAGTTTGCCTAAATCGAGTAAAGTGTATCTCAAATAATTTACATATTGTTTCTTTAAAGACTTGAGTATAGTGCAATAACTTACCATTTTATTGAGCGGAGTTATTTGATAACAGAAGCCAACGATTATGTGACTAGATCCCACGTCGCAAGATGAAGAAGGAAGGAAGACTAGAAGTGTATAAATTTCTTGAAATATCGATATAATGATGCATGCACCAGAATGTCCTTGCCCATCTGTGGTTGGTCGGTAGTTCACTATCTCCACAACCGTCTTTAGGATCAAGCTGTAAGAGTGCGCATCCTACAATCACACAAACTACAATATGTCGCTATAAGGTAGAAATATTTCGACGTATACATTATTGATTTAGATTTTAGATAGTTTCCTAGGCGTGTATGGATCTGTCGGTTGTAGGCAGATTTCTGCATGTGAAGTGGGGTTGCCTCCTGCTAGAGGATTCACGTTTTAGATGTGCCTGAACTGACTGCATTAGCAAAATTCCAAACTGTACTGAAAAACTCCCTTCTAACTCCATGTTAGGTGCACAGTTGGTATATAGATATGCATCGATGGGAGCAGAGGTAATAATTTGCTTTGGTGAAGCTCGCCTATATTTCGGAATTAAGTAATGTATATTTGACATATATCTTAAATATATAAGGAAGAGAATATAACAGCCATTTATAGAAACTCCCATGAAATTAGGCTTACATATATTTGAAGAAACCGTTTAGCCCCACTTTCTCTTGTATTTTATGAAAATTCGGTATGTGGATTTATAACTATACAAGTTTTATTAATCTATAAATTGATTGATTATCTTGCATGAAAATATAATTTTAAAAAATATGAAAAGTAAAAAATTATCGTATTATAATATCCGAATAATTAAAATACAATCAATTTGGCTTATAAAATTACCTCCCGATCTTAGACTAAAGTACTTTTATAAAGGAAGATTTATTATTTGGAAAGTCTATTTACGTTCCCCTAGGAAAACAAATATGTCGCCTTATTTAGCCAAACTTATGTTTAAATCTATGTTGAAAATGGAGCATGAATCAAGTTATAGAATCAAGAGAAGCGATAAACGAATTTAGGAAAGTACAATTAATGTTTGTGTGTATAGGAGTTGAAATCTCGTATAAATTCATTCCGGTATATGAATGATCGTTATAATTAAGTATACATTAAAAATATGTTATGGTATTTTTATCTCGTTAATGTACTAGATACATATTGTAGATTTTTATGCAGGAATATTAATTGTTCGTCCTATATATAAATATAGGCCTTGTAAACAGTTATCTCTCATTTAAGCTTGTCTATAAACAGGGGGGAGGGTCCTCCACCTGTCATGGTGACGTACTTGGTAGGGGAGGGGTGCATCGTGGAGGGTCTTATGTATAGAGGGCCCAACATGGTATAGTTTTTCATATTTAGATATTATCCTAGCAAACATACTGTATAAAATTCATAAGAATTATATACAGTAAATTAACTTTTGAGTGGGGGAGTACATGGAGGTGGGGCGCTGGAGTTGCAGTATACAGATTAAAAATAGGCAACAACGAGCTCATTATTTATTCATTCATTGTCAATTTCAACCGTCCTTCTCCAAATATATTCACCAAAGAGAGAAGCTCAGTTTTTGAAATGAAGGAAATACTGGACGAATAAATTATGTGAATCATCTATAGTTGGTATTCGTGTTTTTGATACTTTTGATAGACAGTTAAACCGCCAATAATTTTACAATATATTATTGCATGCTGCTGGGTTTGTGGACAGAATTTAGATTCGGAAATGTGGGTGAGGATCGTCATGGCGTCCAAAGTCTAATGCAGAAGTATCAATTCTTTTTAGTATGATGTTAGGCGAGCTGATCTTTCGACATAATCACAACTTGATAAGCGCTCGATTGTCGACCACTTTGCAACATGTGGCGATGACCTCTGTTGATGGACATGAATATTTGATTCGGAAAATATTTGTTACGGCCGACGCTACGGAGGACTTATAGTTATAAAGAAAAATCATTTAGATATCGAGAATGTATTTTGCATTAAAAGATTAAAAAAATAGAAATTCACCATATGAAAAAGAAATCCATCTTATTATTTTAATCACAGCATCATAGCTATCAATTCTATTCAGAATTCAACCTAGATTTAAAGCTTCCTCTAATCTGGAGCCCATTCGTGGAGTACACTTACACACTGGGCATCAAACACCGACCTAAGTTTGCAACTTTGTACTTTCAGAGATAAATTCATAACACGCAAATGATACATTTCTTAGGCCCGTCAGCTTAAATCAAAGAAGTTATTGTTGTTACAATATTGCTCCTCGTTTTTAGTTCAGTCCCTATAATGCGACTTCTGAGCGAACATTTTCTGATCTGAGACAGTTAAAACATGATTACATTACAATATACACGTTATGTATTATTTTACTTTATCTGCAGTTTATCGTTACATACTCAGGAATATTTGTTCTGTTTTTCATAAATTGTTACCATGCTGCATAAGTTATAAATAAACAAATTTTGATGTTTCAAAATATGAAACATGTTCTTAAATTATACTTTTGTCAATTTGACTATAACTATCATTGACCCTTATTCTAACAATATTGTAAACATAAATAATGTACTTCAACTTTTATGCGATTATGGCAAACTACAATTTATAATTTTCTACTGAATTTCTAGGTAGTGGGAAGGGGGCGTGGCCTAGCTTACAGCCCCCCCCCCCCACAGTCTGTGTTTCAAATTTACGTATTTCAATCTAGTGAAAGTTTATTGCTATTCAGTGCTAATTAATCTTATCAGAAGTATTCTTTTAATCAAAATGTAGGTAGTATTTTGCATTTAGGAAACTAATTATATAGTGAACATTATACTGCCTGTGTTGAAAATAATAACGAATGATTTTTCTGTAATGATGAAAACATTATAACTAAACAAAATATTTTATCCGTTTTACAAAATGTACACATTTTTCTTATCTTGTAGCTTTTATTATTATTTTAAATGAAATTGAGCTAACATTCACTCATTTTAAGGTTTGAGCTATAAGTCAATTTGTATGACTTATTAATACTATCTGCTTCTAATAGATAAGTTCAATACCAAAATGAGGGGGTAGGTACACGAATTATTCTAGATACTACCTAACTACCAATTGTGAGAAGTAATCCTATTCAAAACAAAAATTTTATTTGTCATTGCTTTATTCTTTTATGTATGCTATTTTACACAAAACATATGGGTAAACTATATTTTATAATATCCAACAATTTTTGAATTATTAACCATTCGAAATTTTCTGAACAGTTAATTTAGGTGTAAAACTATTATTTGGCTGACGATTTACAAGACAAATAACTAACAAGTTCTAGGTTCACAAAATGGCAATTAATTTTAGCAGGGTTCATACACTTTTAGAAAAATAAAATTCCAGCATAACTCCAGAATTTATAAGAAAAGTTTGTGGAATATTTTCAGTAAGTTAAAAACGAATTCACCAGATTTGTATGTTTCTTAAGTTACAAAGAATAGTTTTACCAAAATCAATATTATGATATGGCTAAGTCTCCAAAAGGCAGTTTTTATAACAAAAAATTATCTGTTCCAAATCACTGATATTTTTAATTTATTTTAAGTAGACATATCGCACTTACTAAATGTAAAAGGTGACGATAAACCGAATGCGATTAAATATTTTTTTTGCTATGTACCTATATTATGTATATTTATTGCATAGCCGGAAAATTTGTAAGAATGTAAACAACGGGAACAATGAAAAAAGAGTTTATCGTATAAAGCAATATGTCCATTATAATTTTTAATGAGATTTTAACGATTGTTTTCTTCATACCACTTAACTTATTAAAGTAGTCTATAGATATTTGTTTAATACTATACATAAGAAGCGTTAATAATAATATAAATAACAATTATTTTTGCTACAGGTAATACAGAATTTACAAAAAAATATAAACATGACATATTATATATCTACATTAGAAGAACATTTATACATTGACTATACAGAGAACAGTAGGAAAACAGGAAACAATTATTACAATAAAAAGTAGAATAAAATATAATCGGCTCCAATCGTATTAAAGAGTTTTTTGAGAATAAGTTATGAAATTATTATCAAAAATCAACCCTAAAACTTTATCGTCAAAATGTGACCCAAACACAAAATACTCATTCAACACCTGCACGAAAAACACCTCCTCCAGCATCACCTTCTCTCTCAATTCGTTTCCTCTTTTTGTCCTTTTTCTTCTTCTTTCTCTTCTCCTCCTCATCAGACCGGCGTGGTCTCTTCCCCTTGCTGGTGGCAACGGCGGCCCCAAAAGCAGCACTGCCCCCTCCTAGCGCGGCACTGGAACCCCCAGCACCAGGTTCACCAGACAGAGAGTCCACGAATGGTTCCCTGCTCACGTCACGACGACGTTTTCTGTGTTCTCTCTTTCGGGGAGAGGCCCCCTCTGTGGTCTGATTGGAGCTGGTATGACTAAAGAGACTGGAAAATTTTGGGGGTAGGGGGCCTGGGTGAAGGCGGAAAGCTAGCTCGGCTTGTGGCTGACTTAAGTGAACAATTTCTTTGCCACAGATGGGCGGACGTTCGATCAACACCTGCAGATAGACGAAGATGTTTGTATCAATGATTGATTAACCTTATGCTCTGCATCGCTGACATTTGTATAATAAGTTTTTGTGACTCTTCATAAAATGTCTTCTACTTGTAGCCCAAAATTACTTTCATAGACCCATGACAGCGGTCCCATAACCCAAAAAAATTGCTATCATGTAAATGTAAAGCACTGAATAGCTTATAGTTATATTATGCGATAATCATCCAGTTATATTGCAATAAACAAGAAACATCAAAGTTTGAAGAAACCTTCATTGGATTGGGTTATGAATAGCGTTAATCTGTAAATAAGAAGAAAAAATTCTAAAAATAGGAATCAATGTTTACCTGAAGTCCACTTGCATCGTTATCGGCTGGTACATCAATATCTCCGGATAACGTCGGAAGAAAGGTGCTTAATTCCTGACCCAATCTTTTACCACATAACTTGTGATATGCATTAGCTAGCCCGTAGTGCTCAATTAAGTTGGTGCTACCCGTTAGACTGGCATCATTAGCAGACTCCGCACTCATCAGATAGAAAGGGCCGCATGCTGCCACCGCCCAATGTTGCCCACTGCCAATGATCTTTAACTTATTGATCCAGGGTGAAGACCCGGGCAGCTGGCTGTTTGTATTGTTAGTATTTCCAGAAGGGGGTAGGTGTCCGGTCAGCGTTAGGGGTGTGCTAGAGTTAGAAAGTGTAGGGTTGTTGGTGGTGCTGGTCATATCAGGTCACCAAACTCGAGAAGACTTGATACTGCAAAATGAGGATTAAGAGAAATAATCTCTATTGTAAATAATTTAGGTTCATGAGGCATTTTATTGACAATTACAGAACAAAAATTTACAAAAATAAAATACATATTAGCATTAGTGAAAAAAATATTATTAATTATTTTGACAATCTAATGAGAATAGTAATCAAATGTAGAAAACCTATTCAATTAAGCATTAAAATTAAAACAAGATTGATTTTCTGATGCTAGAACTATAAAAATGTAGAAGTAAAATATTTCAATTAAAGTTTCAAATATACAATTATTAAAAAATTTTCAATTTTACAAATTCGTTAGTGAATTAATTAGAAATAGATTTAATATTTTTAATAAATAATTTTAGTATTACTCAAGAGCAGTGATAGAAGATAAATAAGATGATTAATAATCAAAGCACAACAACTCAAATACCGGTAAACAGTTATTTATTTTAACAATTTACAATGCCGAAAATCAACTTCTTAATAGCCAAGTAATGTGAGACAGGAATTTGTATAATTTATTTAGTTTGCTAATTAGTTATAAAATTGGTTGATTTTAAATAATATTCATAAAAACTAAATCTTGTTTTTTCAGTTTATCACTACAGTCAATTTGAAAAAATTGTTAAAGATTTGCTAAACTAAAAGCAAAACACAATTAATATTTTAATGATTGTTTCATATTTATCTAAATGTATCATTTTATAATATGTGAAAAAAATCAAATTTCCCATTATATTAATTCATGAATCGTTAATATCGTTAACTCCGAAAAAACATCCAAACAATTTATATTTTTCGAAACACCTTCAGACATAATATTTTATTCGAAACAAATTATAGTCTAATCTAATTTTTACCGAAACGTAAATTGAAGCAAGATATTATGGTAAGATTAAATTGGTAGGTATTACAAGTTCGTAACACGCCAACAGTCATACTATACAATATGCATCATAAACGATAACGGAGCATAGACACTGGGCTTAAAACTATTTACCTTTGACGATTCCCAAATTCGACGCATTTTGTTTAATAAATTTTTAAACATACATAAATTTGCAAATCTTGTTTATTTACACATACGTTATAAGTGCATTAATATTAATCCTAAATAAAAATATTATAATTTAAGTTCTTGACTATACTCATAATAAAATTTTAAAAAGTAATGTGAAAAATTAATTTATTGGGTATGTCAAAAAGTTTTTACTTTCTTTTATTCCAAAAATATTATTTTTACTTACTGCCGCATAAGTATAAATCATTTGTTGAATTTAGGGTTTTTACAAATTTTTTAATTGTAATTGAAAGACTTTTTCAAGACACAATAAGAAATTCCAGCACTTTGAGAAAAAATCATATAGTAAAACCGTGTATAATAAAATACCTGACTAAGAAACAAACACAAAATGTAAATATTCAATGAATATTAAAAGTTGGTCTATTGGTCTACAATTCCAGCCTGCATTATGTAATTTGTATGACAGATATTTTACACTTTCCTACTCTTATTGATGATTGTACACAAGATATATCCTTCTAGGGCTATATGGAATGCAGCCTGGATTGTATAAATACATTCCAGCATATAAATAAATCTTAGAATTTATTGTCCATTATTATTTTTTGATTTTCAGTTAGAATTTAGAATCAGTTTGATGGTCCACAACTATATGGAAAAATTATATTTTTTGTTGCTTAAATTCATTATTTTTTGAAATGTAAAATAGAATGAATTTAGACCATCAAATTGATTCTAAACTCTAACTAAAAATCAAGAAATAATGGACAATAAATTCGAAGATTTATCTATATGCTGGAATGCATTTATACAATTCCAGGACTTTTCCAGTTTGTCAAGACCCATATTAACCCAACAAATCCACTGGCTTTATTAAATCTTCAAGACATTCCTCTCATTGGTAGTCTGATACTGTCTATGAATACATTTTCTCTGCTAATCTATTATTTATATTGACTAATTAGATTAGACCATCTGCATCATAAAAACCCATAATATAGATAATAGAATTATTGGAACACAAAATAGTAGCATTATAGTTAGAAATTGTTTGAAACAAGCCAAAAAAAGTTATAAATAAAATGAAGTACCTAATTTATTCCCATACTTTTCCTAATACATTAGACTACTACTAAGAGACTACTAAAAATTCTAAAATATACACATTTTGTTGTATTGAATTTAAAGGAATCAAAATATTTACAATAAAAACAAGTCCAAGTTTTCACAAATCTATCAACCATCAGACAACTTATTTTGTTCCAGGGATTGTTTCCTCAAGAAGGTGAAAGTTACTGAATACATTGTTTGCATACATCCAAGTTAAACTGTCTGGCAATAGTCAAATCTGGGAATATTTGTGAGAAAATATCCTCAAACTAATTGTTGGCTAACTAACATTTTTATTTATTATTTTAAAAAGTGGCCTTTCATCTTTGCAGCCCAATTATAACCTTCTCATCCTCCTAAGTATTCAATTTACAAGCCAAAACCCAACACAGAGTTTTAAAGTATGGTATCTATAGAGTTGATGCAGAAAGATCTGGAAGCTCAAAAAGTCATACTGGTTTAACTTAAAAAATACAAAGAATTGCTCATGATTTGAATAAACTGATTGAAAGGTTGTATCTAAAATCTAATAATTTTAGAACATTTTATTTAGGTAATTTGAACCTTTATAATTGTTAAACTGATATTCCGTTTGATATCTTAATTAATCTTCTATATAATAATGTATTAAATAATTTTTTTTAAATATACCAATAAAAATATAATCACATTAAAACTATTGGGGGGGAGGGGTTTAACATACTTGAGCCCCACCTTTATAAAAATTATTGGGAAAGCCTAATCTTCATGTGATAAGATACATGGAGCTGTAAATGATAGTATTTGAACATGTATAATTATGAAGTACATATATATTGATGCATTATAATGGATAGGTTTGCATAAAACAAATATTAGTTTCAATGTTTCATAAATATAAATGGTAAATAGATTATACAGAAGAAATTATATTGTATGAAGATGGGATCAAAAATATAAAAACATTATGTACATATGTCATGTATAAGGAATATACTTATTTTTTTATTGTTTCAACACAATCTTCAAACTATGTCATTCAATGCCTTTTGTCTGGTTGTTTTGTAAATCCAATAATATTGTTCTTGAAAAGTTTTGCAGCTTTGAGAATCTGTCAATCTGTCCTTTTTCCCTCTTCTCCTGACTTTACTGATTTATAGAAACAGTTTGCATATTTGCCAATATCTTTCTATCTGGTTTATTTGAAAAGAAGTCTGATGCATTTGTGTTGCAAGATTGCAGAGTGTATTTGAAAGTATGCATGATAATTTCACATGAAGGATATTAACCATGGAGATAAATAAACTTTCCACCATCAGACCATACTAAGTGATGCTTTTACAACAATTTCAAGGTATGGGAAGTGATCAGATCTCCTTGTAACACAGCTGCCCACCAATCATCAAGTTGCATATATGTTATGAAGATATATGGGCAGAGAACTTGCAACCTGGTATTGCTGAACATCAAGGTCATTTGGATCATGTTCAGTAGGAGAAAATTTTACCAGCAAGATATCTTTTAACTTCTTCATAAGAGGCAATCATCTGTATTTTATAAGAATCTGTTGAAATGATTTTTATATAAGATTAAACAGTAGGCATGTCTGTCTGAAAGGTCACAATATTAAGATAACTTTGTAGAGAGAGGCATCATAACTAAAGGGGCCATTGTAATGAGATAACTTTGTAGTGAGAGGCTTCATAACTAAAAGGGCCCCCATAGTGAGATAACTTTGTAGATAAGAGGTTTCATTATAACTAAAGGGGCCCTCATAGTAATTTTGTAGAAAGAGGCTTTACAACTAAAGCTGCCCATGTAGTGAGATAAATTTGTAGTATATGATAAAATTAAAAATTATGAATAAAAATGGACAAATAATAAACAAAACTGTATATCTAATTACAATCATTCTCAATTGAAATGTACATGACAAATTATTTACATACAATATAGTTTTTGACAACCCCACCTAATTTTTCATTGGATAGGTATGTGTCTCACTCAGGAGTCCCTTCCAAGAAGTGAAAAATTGGAAATCCAGACATTTTTGGAAGATTTCCATGTTTGGTATGGTGGTGACAACCATTAATCAATATTTTTTTTAATTTTGAAGTTATAGTTTCATGAATTTGGTAATACAGCCCATGGTAAAAATTTGTTTTTATATTGTTTTGACTTCATGGAAACTTTTCAGAGATTCTTAAAGTGACTGTGTGGCAACCCTGTGTAAATATGAATCTGGTGTCCCCAGTGTGCAAGTAATAGCCTTTTTAATTTAATTACCCCAAACTAGTCCAGAGTAATAGCTTTTACCTTTTATTTTTAGTTTGTTAATTGTAGGTGTCAAGCATCTCAACATTTATGAAATCCCAAATAGGTGATACACATACATAACAAGTTGCCAATATGCAATAGACATTTCTACATATAATACACTAATATTCAAACATCTAAACATGTTGGGCACATTTTACAAATCTGTGCTTAATACTAATACAAAACTAACTTTAATGAGTGATTCCAGTAAGGTATAAAAATAATAATGTTATTAAAAATAATAATGTTTTAGTAATAAGTATTTTATTATATTAACCTGCTTGTATATAATTTAGATATTTTTGAAATCATTCGGTAATTTGAACATTAGTAATAAGCACAGATTGGTAAAATGCATTCAATATAAATAATTAGGAGCTTTGAACTTGAAGTTATAAATCAATTAGGGCTCTAATAGATTATCTTTAAAAAGGTTATCTGATAGAGTCAAGTATCTTTTCCTAAGTTTCACTGTCATACTAAGATAATACAGCTCCTCTCACTATGAATTTCCAGTTTTTTTTATTACATGCCAGCTCCCATGATTTTGGGTTAAAAATGTCTATGGGTGACAGGGCAAGATCATCAGCAACAAGAGAAATCCAGGTGAATGTATGCCTACCTGAAAAATGAGAAATTGTTTTTATGGCTTGAAGGAGTGCTTGTTTGGTTAAATTATTTTTATAAAGTCTTAGGAGATATCCTGTCTATTAAGGGCAGTGTTTGGATTTTTGGAAGAATTTATTTGAGTTAAGAAATAGATTGGTGATGACAAGTTTGTGATGTTTGGAATCATTTAATCCAGTTGTCAAATAGAGTGGTAATGATAAGTTTGTGATCTGTGAGTTTTGGATTTGCTTTACTTTGATACTTTGTATACTGTGATGAAGATGATGGATTTGGAATTTATTTTGGTTTTGTTGACAAATATGTTGTCATTTGGAGAGATGATAATAAAGAATGCCTATATTTCTTTGTGAAAAGAGGTGATGTTGCTAGAAAAGAAAATGTCATTTGAAAGATAATTTTGTTTGGACCAGAGCTATTTAGAATCTTGGGAGATAAGTAATGTTGTACTTTAACCTCACTAACTTTAACGAGCGATTCCAGCGACGGATTCAGCGACAGATTCAGCGACAGATTCAATAAAATTTATA